>VWZK01011228.1:126508-159150 GCA_013396935.1 Baryphthengus martii
CCTTTAATCCACGTGATAGAGGAGTAATGAATAAAGAATAACCATGCCCACAATTCAGTAGTGATATTACTGGTTTATCTAGAGTCAAACTGATTTCAAGTGAAGCATGTGTATTGGTACACAGTCTCATTTTTTTCTTGAATATTACCTTAAAGGGCATTTAATGCTTATAGTGTACCTGATTCCCTGGATTTCCATGCTTCTGTTTAATTAAACCAAATAATTCTCCTGAGGAACATTTTAAAATACAGATGCTGCTGTGAATATGTTAGTTTCATTTGTGGGATGGGGGCTGTACATAGTGTGTTTCCTGGGTTTAACTCTGGCTTTCAGTGGAGGAAGTGCAGACATGATCTATTGCTGCTTATTTTTGTATCTGCAGTGTCATCAAGAGTTGGGCCTACATCTTGCTAACAAGGATTAAATAAACTTAAATCGTGAGAGCATGGTAAAGCAATAGTAAGATGTAAATTAATTTAGCAAGTGTGTACAGTACACAGGACTGTTTCCACTCCAGCAAAGCTAGCTGTTATAGTACCATGGTTTTCCCTCTTCTTTTTCATTTTCCTTTTCCTTTCCCCTCATCTCTTTGTGTCTGGTCATGCCAGCTTTGAGGTACATCTCCTTTACAAAATAACCATGCTCCAACAGGACAAAGCCTTGGCCTCAAAGAAGATATGTCTCACATCAATTTCCCTTCACATCCACTGGTGCTTCTTCCTCTTCCTCGCTGTCACTATTCTGCACACCTCACATCTCTGCCATCAGTTCTTCCTTTTTTTGAAAATCCTCTTCCATCCCACATTCATTCTTCTAGCTATTCATTTCAGAGCTCCCCATTATTATTCTTGTATGAGTTTAGGATTTACAGAATGCTATCTGAACAGCAAAAATACTGGACAGACTTTTAAATTACAATATTTCATCTTACATATCAGGGATTCTTCTGCACTTTGAATGACCGAATCATAATCTTTTTTTAGCACAAGGCCTATGTTTCAAAAGGTTATACATTGATTTTTAGTATTGAATATTGTTATAGGACTAGCATGATTATTCTTCATAAATTTTCAGTTTATTTATTTATTATAGCCAATTGTTTATCTCTGTTTTTAATTTGATTTAAAAACCTAAATTTTGCATTAAAAAAAATAGAGACAAAGAGATATAATAAAAAATTTTATTTCACGTTATCTTAAAAACTATGTAGGATATAAACATTTGAGTATCAAGTGACACAAATTCCAAATCAGTTACATAGCCTGTAGTGAAAGAAAAATGGAAAAATAAAGGTAGTTTATATGCAAATATTTTATGCTTGGATAATAACTTACTTCTTTTAAAATGTAATATCAAATGTCACTATTGGCCAAAGACAGCCTTTTACAATTGCTTCCATCAGTGCGATTTTAAGCTTTTTTAAAGATTTTTTTAAAGTAAGCAATTTTACCTTCAAATATAAAGAAAGTGTCATTCTTCTTAGTACTTTTTCTCTTCAAAATAGTTTTTCAGGAATTTCATGGTAGCTTTGTCCATATCCCTCTGTGAAAATCCTATGATGGTACTCAGTATAAATACTGTGTATATATCCTCTTATAATCAGCATTAAAACAAAAATTAAGTTTATGTCTGTGAGGTATACAAAAGGAGCAGAAAATGTGAAGTAGGAAGAAGAGCTGTCTACAAGCTGAAGATGCTGTATACAAGAGAATTTAAGGCATTGCTTCCCATAGCTCTGCCTGCTGTGCATGTCAGGTATAATCAGAAGACAGTATTTGCAAATGCACGTTTTCTTTCAGCAATCTAGATGTATTTGCTTTGTGGGAAACAGGTTTTCTTCACCTTAGATTGTGTTCCTAACCACTAAGATTCTACCTCTGCATCAGTTTGTGAGCTCCCATCCAAGTTGTTCATTCAGATATTTCTTTGGCATGTGATGCTTGAACGTATCTTAATCTGTCGGTTTTATGTTCCTTGGGAAAAAAAGCAAGTGTCCGCTTACAGCCACAACAATTGATTTCTGAGTGTCTTCACGGTATAGATAACTAAAGAAGCGTGGCTCCATTTTTACATAAATTTTATTAGGATCCTGTAGGGTTAAGGAGTGAAACAATTTGGTCTGTCAAACCAGGAGATAGTGAAAGAATGAGCTCTTACTGTTGGCCTAATTACTTATGATTAATCTAACTCAATCCATTTTTTTAAAAAACCGTCTCCGTCAGGCCACAGAATAATTAGTCTTACATTCATTTTTTGTTTTCTTTTCCAGACTGAGTTAGAATCCTTGATTCTGTAGGAATTGTATTGTCCAGGCAATATTTGCATCTTTATGACATTAGTTTTACCTTCTCTACCTTCATCTTTTATTCAGTGCTTAGCTTCCACCTGGCAAATTCCCTGGGAAAACAGTGTCGTGTAACTGTATGGATGTAGGTGAACACAAGACCAAATTCAGAAAAGAGAAATGATTCTTCAGGGAGGAAATAAATGCTGTGGTTCCAACTACAGTTCTTGACTTGTGAAAAAGTATTTTCCATTAAAGCTGTTATCTTGTTTAGAAAAGTGCAAACCTCCCTGCTGATTTTGCAAAAGAGTAAGCACCAGTATCCATTAAGAATTTAGATTTTTATGAAATTTTCCCACTATATGCATTTATCAAAAGACTGCAACAGAGCCATCTGTGCAGGTACAAGTAGGTTCATGTGATTGCTATTGTGAAATTATTTTACCTGCGGTTGCTGTGAGTCTGCACCCTGGCATATGCCCTCACGCAAGCTGATGTGATGATCTCAGGCGACGAAGGAAGCAGCCCAGTGTGGGCAGATACTGACAAAGCTGTTCAAACTCTCTGCATTTACAATTGAAACTTCTGCTGAAAGTTTCTGTACTTCATTTTGCAAAATATCACGTGATGCCATTATGCTGTAAAAGTCCAGCAAGATCGCTTTCTCTATTTGGTCTATGTAAGTTCATTGTCTCAGTTACCAACATCTCTGTGTGCCCAATGTGCATGAACATGTACGCGCTCACATAAAGATATTGTTTGATGCTCACATAAAAGAAAGCATGCAAAAAGAAAGAAAATCCATATAGGTGTGATCAAATGGTATAAGGTTTTTCTGAATGTACTCATGCTGTTTACTTAGCTGTACTGCAACTTTCAGAGATGCAATAAATGGTTGGTCTTTGGTTAGATGGAGGTGACTGATTTCAAAACTTTGCAGCAAAATCCAATCACACATCTAGTTTTTTAGCAGAAAAAAAAAATTAGATCTAGGATGGGAATCTTGTCTTCTTTAAACACAGTTCTTCATGTCTGTGGCATTCCTATTAGTTTTGGGGTTTTTTTTACATTAAATTTCATCTCTAAAGATAGGGTCTCCAAAAATAATCCTAAATATTATGTTCCTAAAGCCATTTCTTCATTCTTAAATAGAACTCTAATTTATAAAAATGGTGTGTATGCAACTATCTTCCATGTCATCAATGACATGCTGAAGGATGCTTAGCAAAGCAGATGGCTATTTAGGAATTTAAACGTATGTCGCTAGGAGTTGGTTTGGGTTTGGGTTTTTGTTGCTGGTGGTTTAAAATCTGGCTTAAACTCTTAAGAAAAAGTCTGTGCATATATATTTTATGCCATGCTTTGTAAATATATATAATTGAGCTTCAGCAAATGTTGTAAGTCTTTGGAGATGAATAGTAAAGCAGTAATCAATGTCAGTAGTCTGGCTTTCAGTCAGCACTGCAAGTTCTCTCAGTTCTTTTTCCACATGCTGAACTTTTCCTGTATTAGTTAAAATAAACTCCTAAATCATATCATCACTGACCTAAAAAGAACATTTTTCTACTAATTCATGTCATGTGAAGAGATAAGTACCTGAGAAACAATCCTATTCTCTTACTTCCACCTCTTTTCTTACAAAAGACAAAAGTTTTCAAAGGATCAAATGTCTTTTCTTAAAGTTAAATGGTAGAAACTTGTAACTGCAAAATGAGAAAGAGACAGAAAAAAAAAAAAGAAAGAGTACCTGAACAGAGGTATTACGTAAGTGCATTTTGTTGAAATCTTCAGAGCAGTAGAAAGAGCATCTGTGAGAGGGTTACTTTTTCCTGACTTTTAATTGCTAGTCATTGATGTTGGTAATTGCACACATGTGCATACACAATAGTGCAGCAGGATTTCACTTCTGTGGGCTTATCTCAAAACTGGCTTTTAAAATGAATGCCTTTTACTGTAAGTGTTCCGTAAGAAAGCAGTGCTCTGCTATTTTTGTCTTACTTTGCAATGAAGCATAAATGTTGCATTTACAACTGGTACAAGTTGGCTCTTTGCCATGCACTTAGAGCCTTAAACCCATACTTGTAGCAGGCAAAATCTCCTGCTATCAGATTTTTAAGTGGTGACTTGCCAAGCTGAAACAAGGAAGAACAGACTTTTCATAAGTGGTTGCATATTGTTGTTGAAAATCCAATTACCATTTACTAAATGCCTATCTCTAAGATGTAAATAATAGTTAAATGAAGTGCCTAGCTTTTAAGGGCAAAGTACATGCACCTAAATGGTGAGGGAGACCATTACAGGAGTGCATAGCAATCCAAGGTGCCTTCAGGAATTTTGCTGACGTCATGTAGCATCTGTGTCTGCTCCCAGACATATTTCATGGAACTAACCAATGGAGAGACGGTTCTGAAGGAGGACTTCTAAGTTTTGATTGCTTATAGTGACCCTTGCCTTTCTGGATCTACGTTTTTTGGCATTCCCAGGAGAATAACTCATTGTACAACACTCTCCCTTTTCAGTCCTAAGCTTTTCAGTGTGAAACTAGTAGAGGTCCCAAAACACTTAAAAAGATATTCAAAAACTGAGAAATGAGAGAATGACCTGGCTAGAAGGAGAAAGGCTGGCACTGCCCACTATTTAGCTTGGCTAAGATGAGTAGGGGCTTCTTCCTTGGCCGTGATCAGGTTTTAACCATTGCTACCTAGTTATTTCACTTGTTAAGGTACAGTAGCAGAATAAATCAGCCTCCCTTCTGGGGGAAGGGGCTCAAATGTACAGTCCAGTGAGCATGGATGAACCAGTGACTTGGCATCTGCTGAGCTGTGTTTGGTGTCCTTATGTCTGCCTAACATGGAGGATAGGCAGAGTAATCACTCGACAATTAAAGAGGTTGAATTTCCTCCCATTTGCTGTGGGGTAGCCGTGTGAACCTGGGCAGTTACCACGGCTTTGCTGATGCATAGTAAGTTCTTCAGATGCTACAATTAAATTGTGTATTTTTGTGCTTATATGCCTGTGTCCAATATACATGCCTGCTGTCTTCTGCAATTCCCAGTAAATTTCTTTGATCTTCTCCAAATTCAAGGTTATTTCTGATCTTGATAGTTATTCTAGCATATTCTAATAGTAACATTAGTTAGCTGTATCACTATAAATCTCTCACGTGGACACTTTCTGGAGCAAGAGTTGATTTTTTGCAACTTAGTTAAGATTACATGCAAAAGCAAAGGACACACGAACAGACAGATGAAACCCCAAACATAAACCTGAAACAAATTTAACTTCAGTTCCTGCGTTTGAATGAGCAAACTGTGTATGTGAAGTGTAGGAACTTAAAAGCACTAGGGTCTTAACTTGGGGTCATCCCGGGATGGAACACGGGAGAATTACAGTACTTTTAGGGGTTATATCATGTATTTCCAGTTTGCTTATACCAAGACAACTTAATTTAATGTTTCTCATGCAGTGTGATATAAGCTAACCCAGGGAATGCTACATATATACTGAAACGTGAGTGACCTTGAGAAGTCATACTTTTACATCAAAGTAGCGTAGCTTGCTTTCATCTTTTCGTGCCAGAAAGAGGGAAAAGGGAGAGTCATACTACACGAAGTGTTCTAAACCACCTGACTGGTTCACATCAGGGTATATATTTATCTTCCCATAAAGGTAATGGGGAGTTTTCCTCAAGTACTACTGGATACTTAGGCGGATGTGTCTGTTGTTGTCAAGATAATGATCTAGATGGAGGGGGTTTTTTTCTTTAACGCTTGCAATCTGAAGAAGTTTAAAATATGGCCTCTGTATCCATTTAAATTGCATCATTGTATGTTTCAGCAAGGTAGTAACTGAGAGGGAGGACTTTTCAGAGCCTTTGTGCAAGTTATATAATGATTTTTAAGTCTGGCATGCTCTGTGTGTACCATGGGGTGTTTTCCCAGGAAAAATTGTGTTTGCTTTAAATCCTATTTATTCATATAACTCCTTTAAAGGTTTTCTTTCCCTTTCCCTCTCCCTTTCCCTCTCCCTTTCCCTTTCCCTTCTCTCCCCTCTCCCTTCTCTCCCCTCTCCCTTCTCTCCCCTCTCTCTCTTTCCCCCATCCGCTTCCCCCCTTCCCATTTTCCCCTTTTCCCTTTTCCTCTGAAAACCCATTTTTATTTTCCTGTGGATGCTGAGAGAAAAAAAAAAAATCCACATTTGTAAATCCACAGAGGATTCTGTATGGAAATGGCCAATGTGATTACTCAAAGTATGAATATGAAACACATTTTTAAATGTGGATGTTTGTTGTAGTCATATATATGCATGCATTCTCTCTCTGCACATATATATATGTGCGTGCACATGCACAAGTATGAACAATGAATACAAAAGTAATTTCATAGCACCACTTGACATATAGCTTCCATTTAAAATTTTCAGAAAACATATGGTTTTGAACTAAATTTTGTGCAGTATTAGCACATAAGCCTATCTACATAAGATAGAGTTCTTATCTACTGGAAATAATCTATTAGCACGTTTGCCTCAAACTATCGAGTCAAGTTTTGACTATGTGAATTTTTTTCAGTTGTTTTTGTTCTACCAGAATTAAGCCTGTGATCTACTTGGAATAGAAATACTTTATATATATTCCTCGATTCCTCCTACAGCTCCACTAGTTTTATATTGATACATAGATTTGATTTCTCATTTTGGAAGCATTTTCTTTTAATATGTTGTTGTAAAGGATGTTATAATCAATAAATATAAAAAAGACTGCAATCAAAAAGTTAGATGAATAATATGTGAAGTGTAGACTTTGACTCATAAAAGATTCCTACAAACCAAGACTAAGAACTCTCCAATCCTTACGATTTGCATGGAAGAAAGAGCACACTTGGTTCCGAATCAGGAGCTTTGTTTAGGACCAACGATCATACCTTGCTGAAAGACAACAGTGAAGGTATGAAACATACATTTAGAAATATATATATATAGCATCTTTATGAGGTAGGGAGAATGACTTCTGAAAGTTAGCTCTTTTATTACGTCTCTCATGTCAATGGGTGTTAATAGTGCTCAAATGTACTGTTCCAGGGTTCTGATTTTGCATTGCTTGACTTTTAAAACATTTTTTAAAAGTATTTCAGATCATGCAAATGCATGCTATTACTTTATTTGCTTTTACTTAAGAAAAGTATAGCGCGCACTGACGTAGATACAGTGATGATTATTCTGGAGTTAGGGAGTAAGAAGGGCTACTACATACATACATATGTAGTGTTTCAAGCCTCAGAGCAAAGTTAGTGATGCATATAAATCTTTATTTATGCAATATATAGTCCTCATATAGTCCTTACACTCACTCTACAGAAACAATATGAAGAGGCAAGAGAAAAGTTAAAGAGATTGACTTTGTGTAGTTATGAGGTTGGATAGGAGAGGTATGCTTCAAAATCTCAGGCTGCTCTCCTCCAGTGCCAAAAGAAGACACAGGGATCCAACACAAAGCGGTGGTTTCTCTCCAAAAAAAAGTTTGTTGATTTTGTTTTTCAGGAACATATGCCACCTCCCCTATTCTGGAAAAGCCTATCTAAGTGCTTCGTGCATGTTTGAACCCCTTTCAAAACTTGTGCTTTGGGGGCTGCCGAGAGGGGCAGGTCTGTTCACAGTTCCCTGGCTCCCTCCTGTTCTGGTTTAATCTATCTGGAGGATTCAGCATGATCCAGTCTTCATCAGTTGTAGCTGCCGTGAACAGTCTATTTTTAAACGTCTTCACAGGGATCCAGTCTCATTCTAATCTCTTTAGACACATCATAGGCAGTTTTCCTGAGGACTTTATGGCGGCTTGGAAATTTCATTCATTCCTAGCTATTTTTTGTGTGGTTGTTTCTGTATATAAATATTTCCATGAAAATATTGTGTGCCCAAACACAGCCTTCTGAAAATTTGAATAAACCAAAAAAGCATCTTTGGGATTATGCTAGCCTTAAGGGAGAAGAGTGGATTATCAGGCTTGAAAACAAGATTTTTTGAGGTCTAAATATGTCTTTTTTTTTTTTTTCTTTTTTTTAGGAATCTTGAAGCAGTTAAAAGCAGAGTTTGCAATGAAAGCATGAAAGACATTACGCTAAAATCATAGTATGGCTAACATCAGGGCATCGACCTGTCAAATATATTGGCAAAAATATGATGGCAAAAAGAAATAATATTTTGTTTGATCAAGAGGATGCTTATTATAAGAGTGAGGGATAGAAACTATGGAGCTTGTATAAGAAAGCCTCTACATTTCTGAACAGTTTGCTTTCTGTGTTTTATTCAGACAGGGATGTAAGAAGTGTGTTTTTCTGTGTAGTGTCCTACAGGAGAACAAGGGGATGGCATTAACTGCAGTAGATTTGCTATCTGCATGTCTTCAGCTTCATTATGTTAGCTGTGCAGACTGATGAACTGTAATTGTTTCCTGGCTACCGTTGGTAGGAGATTGGGTGACAAAGGATTTTGAAGCACTGCTAGGTTCCTGTTTCTCTCATTGATCTCTATGAGAACAATCATTATGATAATGATTCTAATCCAAGCTTCTGTAATATAACTGAGGAATAAATGCTCCTTGGTTAATATGCCTCAATTAATGGGTCACCCAGTGTAGCTGCAGCAGGTTGCAAGTAAGTAGCTTTCAGGATCTGAGCCCAAATAATTATAGGTTTTCTTTCCCTTTTTAGATGAAATGGATTCATAAGCCTTACTCAAATGAATCGCTCCTGTAGTCATTAATTATAGTATACACATGTTAATGACATCATTATCAGGAGATAACATAATGTCCCAAGGACCACGTTACAGTTGTTTCCTGTGCAAACAATTGTGCTTGATAACACAGCCTGTCAAAAAAATGTCAAAAGAAACCACATGGTGTCTTGAAATGATTGTGAAATTATCATGTGTCACAGCTATATATGTCATAAACAGTATCATCATGACTGAATTTTTCATTAGCATCTTGGGTGAGATGCTACCAAAGAAAGCGAACAATTAAGATCTTGAACATCTCAAGTGCAACTGCATAATGTAGGACCGAGTTGTTTAAAGCATACCTCGTGACTGAATTAAAGTATATTAGTCATGAATTGAGGAGATGCATAGCAATAGGCAGTATTAAGCACCTTGGGATTTTTTTTTATTATTAATAAATATAAACAGCAAGGAATTTATTTTTTTTTTAAATTTTCTACAGTTTAGTTCTTTTTTAGCCCCTCCCTTTTAGCTTGTATGAGGTCTGGATAGTAAGATTTTAGCAAATGAAAACCTTGTCAAGGGAAAGCTCCTCTGAACTCCTGCAGGACCAGAAATTCGTCCATCTGGCCTATCAAGCTCTAGAAGAGTGAGCAATCTCATTTACACCCCTGCTATGATACAACAACAATTTCAAGCCCATGGTCAGCATTTAGGTTTTGCTATTGACCAGTCTCAGGAACAGAGCTGCTCCCATTATCCAGGATAGCGGGGCCAGTGGGTGTCTCACAGCACTTAACTACTAAACCTTTCCTGGCTTTGCCTCTGTACAGCCCAGTTCAGTAAGAAAGACTGAATTCTTTCTTTTTATTAGCTATGGATTTCAGTAGTGTTATCATCTTTTTAAAGTTTTCCTTCTGAACTATGAAGGTAGCAATTTATTGAGGTATATATTTTCGGCTTTCCTGTTTTTCTTTTACTGAACAGAGAAATGTGGTTATTCTTCTCTGGAAGAAGGCTGCACGAAATCGTCAAGAGCCATGGGTTTGTCAGGCACAGAAAGGTTAAACAATTTTCCCAGGGGCTGCAAAGGCTGCTTGTTACAGGGCTGCCAGGAGCTTTCCTCCTCTAATACTGCCTCCTTCATAGGGTTATGTGGGATCTGCTGAAAAACGGCTATCTGGAAGAACTGTTAATATCATCATCTTCCAGAGCCATGCATTTTTTTAATCCACAAGACTGTGTCTTTAGGTGCTCTTATGATAACAATAACACTGCTTTAGTCCTACAGTAATGAGTTGTCAGTAACAGTGCAGACAAAGGGTGCTACCCAAACTGTTCCTCTATCATCTTTCCCTAACCATTGAATTTTAAAAAGTGTGTGCTCCTGATGCTGATGCTACCTTATATGAAAAATACATATGAGCCAACCAGCCTCCCTGACATGAGCCCAAGATATCTGACATACAAATATTTTAAAATACTTAAAGTTAAAAGGCTAGTACATATAGAAAAATCTTAGTTTGCATTTTTTTGCTCTGTGGTTCTAGGTGATCCTGAAAGAGAAAACTATCTCAGAAGCTACTCTCGAATTATATCTTTCCTTACCAGTAATAATGACACGGGAATCCTTGACAGATGACCTGTTTTTACACTTCCTGAGAGGTTTCAGTAAGATTAAGATAATGATTCAGATTCCTTTCTCTTTTCACCTGGAGTACCAAATTTTCCAATGTTCTTTACAAAACTAATTATTCAGGTTTACAGTTTTGCAGTTACTAGCTAGCTCAGCCCTGATACATGCAATAAATTAACAGTGACCCTTTTTTCACCTCTTTGCCTCTAAGCCCCTTTCCCTGCAAAGGACACCATCTAATTAAAAAACACAACAGGGGCCTGCTGAGACAGGAGGACAGACTTGGGGGGAGGCGAGGGGGGGTGAACCTGTGTGACATTACAGGGATTTATTCTGACAAAATCTGGGACAAGGAATGTGAGCTCTGGAGATAGGTGTAAGAAATTAGTAAGATTTGTGGGAGACTGGCAGAACTGACAATAGAAACTGGAAGAGTTACTGGAGCTGCTAGCAACTGCAAGCTTTTTGAAAGAAAATCAAAGGATTATTATTTGTTAGCAGCATTATTAAAAATGTATTTAACTGACACAGGGCTGAGGAGGCTTTTCCTTTGTTTGGTGCTGCAGATATGATTGCATTTTATTATCTTCTTCACAGTTCACTAGACTTCAGCTTCTTAATGAGCTGTTGTAAGACTAGTTCTGGGCACTTTCTCTTGGCTGATGCCACTCATAAAGTACAAGTTAGTTGAGTACACAGCATAAATACAGGAACATTTCAGGAACCACACAACTTGAAGTAGTTTCCAAGTTATCCTTGGAAAACCTTTGTGAAATACGAATTTGGATTGTTCCTTTTCTAACTGTGTAAGTACATAAGAAGTCAGCAAATATATGCCACAGATTATCTATAGAAACAATAGGAATGCAATTGTATTCAGGGATGTTCAGCAATTTTGCAAAGCAACTTGAACTAGAAATAAAGGAACGATAATATCTGTCAAAGAAGATGGGAAGTAACTTTCTACAAAATCTTAGTTTTGCCACAGAAAACAGAATAAAATGGAAGTATCCTTTGTGGCATTCAGCAAGCCTAGCCAAAAGACCTGTCTTATTTCTTGCTTCATTTCATTTACTGTTTTCTAAGTGCATTATCAAAAATAAAGCAGAAATAGGAGAAGAAACATCACTCACTAACTGCATAGCCCTGAGCACTGTGTATCCCTTGTACTAAAGGAGACCTTTTTTTACAGGAAAACAATAATTGTGTAATTAAAGAATGTATCATCCAACATAATCAGAAGAAAATAGGAGGCTGTTTGGAACTTTCAGTTATTTTGTTTATTGAAATTTTGGGTGCTTGAATTTACCATTTTAAATGTTTCTTTTTTAATACATGTAAGATTAACCAATGTGATTGAAAAGTCCCCTATTGTCTTTTCTAGGAATTGAGGGAAAAAACCTGTTGTCTACAAGATGTCCTGAAGGTTTTCAATGTGATCAATGACCCACTTACTAGAGGGAAATAAAATAAAATAAATTGGAGTGGAGAAGCAATCTTCTTTTATCACCCTTTTCCATGCATAAGTAGTTGAAATGATGTAGGAATCTGGTGGATTTGTCCCAGTTTAGTTTTAGTTGCAGCTGCTTAGACTATAGCAGCACCTACCTTTTCAGAACATTTATATTCAGTTATTAGTTCGGTATCATGCTGATACTGTTATTACTTTAATTTATCTTACTAGTAATGGAAGTTAAAAAGTCATGGTGTTTTTCAGCATATTTCAACTGAATTTTCAGTGAAATACTATGGGAGAAAGGCGTAACACTTCTTTAACAACAAGGGATTTTTCATGCCAAGTTTCAAAGAACAGCCAGATTTTCTATCAGTTAACAGAGAGCAGAAGTACAAGAGCTTCTCAAGATAAGAATCTCAGGATGTTTTTTACAGGATCTTAAGAAATACAATAAATCTTTCATTACAAGTAGCTATATAAAAAAAAATCAAAAAAAATCTGGATTTGAGTAGTTATTTGCAAAGGAGAAGTAGCATGAATATACAACACTAGATTGTGTCATGCCCATCAATCTTGCAGCATGTTTTTAGCAAGAAACCTAGAAGCATTTATCCATGGGGAAATTCATTCAGAAAGAAACTGACTAGAAACTGATTAGAAATTAGTTACTAATTACTTCATGGTAAATAAGAGACTTTTTTAAACTCTCATTCAATAATAGCATAACCTTGTGCATTGTATTTTACTTAGCAAAACTATTCTTTTGGTTCCTCACAGAATTAAAAAACCAAGAATGTGTTCCCAAGTGACCACCAGGAGACTGATGTCCTTTAGCATGATTTTAGCTTCATGAATTTGAATGATTGCACTAGTATTGTTTGGCTGGGGGCGGGGGGAAGATTCAGTTTTGAGAATTTTCATAATCATTTCCTTTTTCTATCAGAATTTGCATTTTGAAGATTTTTGGAAGCATGTTGATCTGATTTTTGGACAAGTTCAAAACTTGTCCAAATAATATACATTTTTTCTTCTCCTGCTTTCAGTGTTTTATATCACCTTGAACTAGGAGATCTCATTTGGTAAAAGCTCGGGAAGTGGGTGAAGTGGCAAAACCAAGTTTTAAAGCAAATTGTAACATTTCTGTGCTTATAGTCTTTACAAGTAGCTCTAACTCTTTATTAACAGATAGTTTCTACAATTAAAATGAATAAATAAATAATCTAATTGGTTAAGCCATTAAGCCATGCGTCAAATTTGGGAGGTCACGCAAGGAATTGAAAAGCCTCTGAAGCTGATAATGGAAAGCAATATCTTTTGCCTCTTACACAGTATTTGAAGTCTGTGAGGATTTATGGTGACTGAAGTAACATTAAGTGTCTTAAAAAGTGTTTGGCTTAGAAATATCTGGAAAGTTCCATCCATTGGCTCTCCACCAGTATACTTCACACATAAAATATTGCCCAGGAAGCAGGCCCTGTGGGACCAGCATAGCCATGCCTGAATGTGAATCCACTCACATGTCTCAGGAAGATGGTAGTATAAGTTGACTCAGGAGCTGTGGAGCTCTGAGCTTGATCCTCCCCATGGTGTCTAACCACAGGCACACTCAGGGTCTTCAGCTTCATCACAGAGGGCCTGGAAATCCTGAGACCTCTGTTTTAGCCAGAGTTTTCACCATTTTCAGATTACCGGTTTTGGAGACGAGGAAACGTAGGACATCCTGCTTTCACAGCTGAGCACATGAAAGCCCTGATTGCTCCTCTCTAAGCCTGAGCCACTCAGCCAGTCTGCTGGACAGTGCTCTGCTATAACCAAGGACCAACAACACTTTATTTCTCTACAGTTTTAAAACATGAGAGGGAATCCCAAGAAATAGTGTTTAGATGTGATGCAGAGAAATATATTTTAAAGCCTTGCTTGGCCATTCTTACATCTTGATGTCCTTATAGCCAAGTTACAAGTTCTAGTGGGGTGAGTATTTCTCAGTCACTGTTGTAGGAAATATTTAATTTTGCAAATCAAATATTAATTGAAGTAATTGAAAATAATGAACTAATAGTTTTAGTCTGTCTTATTTTAATTTGTGTTGTTGACCTTACCCAAGCCTGTATATATCGTGAAATGTCTGTCATGCCAGAAAAACAGAAAATGGAGAGGGAGAGGCTGAGGCATTTAGATTCATGTCCTAAAACAGGCAGTGATCACTGACTATATTGCTATACCCTGAGTATTTGTAAGTCTTTTTTTTCCTCATCTTTTTATCAGTAACTGAATGCTGAGCTAATAAACCCTCTTCAGCAATTTCTACTTTCAAAGAGACAACATTCTCATAAAAAGTTCTGGGCCAGAGAAATTAGATATTCTCTGACCAAAAAATAATAGTCCAAAGTCCCAACAAGAATGGTTCTGAAAAGCTTCCTACCAACTTAAAAGAAGCACTAAAATGCATCATAGAAAGAGCAAGACCACCCCAATAAAACCTGAATGTAACATTTTCCTGTGTATGACTAATAAGGTTGTTATTAGTGCATAAACCCAAACTATTCCATTGTGATTATTCTTTTTATAATGGAATATAGTTTTATAAAATAAAACCAAAACCTAGACTCACTAAATCAGCACTTATACCGCCTGGATTTCCTAAATCCAAAATCTGTATATGAAGATAAATTAATAATTTAGGTAGCAAATTTAAATCTAAGTAAAGATTTTGCGCATGAGTGAGTATTTCAAGTATGTGATTAAAAAATAAATATTTGACAATCTGGTTAAAAAAAATAATCAAAGAAGTATGTTCATATTTTCTCTGTAACTGCTGTAACTCTGTAGCTGCTTCATTTATCATACTCAACATCCATCATATACAAGATGTCAAACTATTTGTAGAAGCATGACTTCTTACTTTGCTTGTGGTTACATTATCAGCACTGCTATTTTGGCCTCTGCTTTTGAGGATCCATTCTGTATGTGCAAGAGGGAATGGGAGTTCCTATTCCTTTGAAACACAATTTAAAGGGAAAAAAAAATAAACCATGTCCTTTGAACTCCTGATAACGTTCGTGCTGGGGGAAGGTGCTGTTGGAGGAAGGTGACCTGCAGCCCTATGTCATGTGCTTTGCTCATGAGATGGATGGCTATAATTTACTTCTGCCTGAAACACTGGTATTTATGATGCCTTTCTTTGGCTGAGGGGTAAAAATGGTCTCCAGAGAAATAGAAACTTTTTTTTAAGACATATTGAATAGAGTAATTCACAGGACAGCTGAAGGTCAAGGGAAGAAGACAATAAGGGTTGCTCTGTCTTCTTTTCCAGGTAATGATATAATTCTCCTTATTTGAGTCTGTGAAAATCACTTTTTTTTTCCTCTCTTACTCATACACACATGCATATACATGCATGCAAGCACAAATGTGCACATGCACCTTGACCTCAGTTATATAGGAGGACCTCGGTTACATAGCGGAACACTGTCAGCATCAGGAACAGTAGCGTAGAATTTGGGTTTAAAACTCCTTTTCAGCTTTTCTCTAGCTCACAGCTGGAGGAACATATCGGCCACTCTGTATAAGCCATAATAACTATAACCCTAATTCAGACTAGAGTCTGGCCCTTAGGCATTTGGGTGCTGGAGCCAAATTGTCAGACATTGCTTTTGTTTGGAAGCTTTATCAATTGATCAGTGTATTAGTCCCAAAATACTGAGTAGAAAGGCCTATCATTTAGATTCGATAAAATACTGCAAAGATATGATAGCAATGAATGTAAAAGGCACAAAAAATTTCCCCAAGGAGGGGTCCTAATTTTAGATTTAATCAAAGTAAGAATTTTCCTTTGTGATTTTCTGCTATAAGAGCTGCTACTTATTTGTGAGTAAATGTAATTCACTGAGGTATTATAGTGAATATTTTTACTTTAGAAATATTATCTTCATCTAAGCCCTCTTTATTTCCTTTACTAATAATTCCCTCCTTCTGGAAGACACGTATTAAAAAAATTGTTAAGCACATAAGTTACTTGTCAGCTTTTCCTAGACCATGCAGCCCTTAAGATGGTTCCCCATTCTTCCAGAAATTTTCTCCTTTTACTAATCAACTTCAGAGATTCGTCTTCCCTGTAGAAGCTGGTGGCATGCTGAGCAGCAAAAGTGGAAAATAGATCTCATAGTGGAAAATAAAAGATAGAATTAATTAGGAATCACGTTTGCTGTTTTTCAGTAACAAGCAGAGCTAATACTCCATAGATGGTCAGATTATTCCCAAACTATCCCCAGATGGTCTGTTTGACAAGGGGCAAAATTAGAATTTTGACTGGAGAAACTAGATAGATGTCCATCTTCTTTCTCATTTTAATATATTTGAGTTCTGCTCCCATCAGAGTATCAGATGCTATTGATCTGTCTGCACCTCTCTAGACCATAAAAATAAACTCACCCTGAAAGGCTAGACGAGACTAGTTCTACCTGAGTTCTCCTTCATATACATCAACAGATAGTATTTCATGGCTTTTTAGCTCAGAACTGAGCTGTTATAGACACAAGTCACCATGCTTAAAAGTATACTTACGTGCATGAATGAACAGTGAATGAAAACCATTAATGTCCCAGCATTCAGTGCTCGCCTGTACTCATTTTTGTGGTAGCTAGAGTTTCTTAGTGTGTTTCTGCTTCATTTAAACCCATCAATACCTCAATTAGTGCTTACTTCTCTTCCCCTGGGAGAGATGTTTACACATGTCACTTCACAGCCTCCAAAATCTAAAAGACCTATGGGAACTTCTGGGTCATAAAATATATCCTGATTAAAGCTTGTATTTTTCAATAACTTTCTGCCCCACCCCACCCCTTTTTTTTTTCCTTTAAACTTGTAAATTGTTTTAGTATTTTTAATGGAAGGGCACAAATGGAAACTTTAAAGCATAACAATTTGTGAGAAAATGAGCACTCTCCCATGTGATTCTATAGTCTGTTTTTTACTGCTTTGCATTCAGTAAGTCACAAAAAATTAGTGTTGTACTTTGCAATTAATGATAGCAGCAACCCTCTGATTTAACATTAAAACTTGATGCCATCTTGATGGCAGACTGAATTCAATTTAAGATCAAAGCATTGGAGAATTTATCTAAAATTATACATTGCTAGGTTTAACTATTTAACTCTTCTGCTCTTCCCAGCCTGACTTTTATACAGGGTGATGAAAGATTGTAATTGGTTTAGAATAGAAAGTGGCTCAAGAATTTATACTTAATGGAGACGTTTCCGATACTAATTTTTAGACACCCGTACTTTTCATCAATGGCAATGATGGTAACACTAACATTGACCATTGATCTCTTGTGATGGAATATGGTCTTTGTCTCAGTCTTCATAAATCACAATTATATACATGCTAATGTGATTTTTTTATAGATCTTTGATCATTTATTTCTGTTTTGATAATTAGCCAAGCTTTGATGAAACTGATTTTCCTGTACATCGTGTGGGTTACCATAGTCTGTCACAAATTTCCACGGGCTTTTACTATAACTGACTGCAGATAACAAAGCTGTCAGCTTATCTTTTCCCATTTTCTTTCTCTTGTTTATTAAGAAATGTAGTTAGACAAAATGGGAATTGAAGCATGGCAAAGAAAAAGAAAGTCACATTCATTTCAGAACCATGTCAAAGTCAAAAGAAAGACCGAGAAATATAAGCAGCTGCTGGCCTCATGTATCATTTGAAGACAGCAGCTTGCACTGTACAAACATAAAACTAGTGCAAGAATCCTCCTCCTCAGGAGGAGGAAAGAATTGCCTTTGTGATTTGAGAGAAAAGATCTTTTTTATTTTATTAATGTGTCTTTTGGTTAAAATTCATAGTTGTCATGCAAAATGAATCAACTTCTTTTCCTCTAATGTGACCTGAAACCCCTTCTGAGTGAATAAGAGATGAACCCTAAATGTTCACAGCCTTTACCCTGACACATTCAATCAGATCATGAGGCGCTGGTGAAGCTGCCAAGTACTCAAGACATCATTGTCATTCTTATTAAAGCTTAGCATCAAACAAGACCTGTTCTAGCTTGAAAACACATGTTTGAATAATACTTATAATCAAAGTCACTTCATTTATAACAGTGGAATATGTAGCCAAAATGATATTTTAGAGTGTACAGAATCCTTATTCATTCCCTCTCAGTGATTTCTTTCTTTTCAGCATTTTTCTAAATATTACCTTGCATGGATTTCCTAATAACCAGTTTTTACATACCACTGAGTCTCTTGCTTTGGTATGGGATTTGTAATGAAAACTTAGGTAGCTGGGACATGGACTGGTCATGTCTGTGTTTGATTTCTCTCTATTATTTATATATTATATTCTTTATGGATGTCACTCCACTAAATAGAAAAATAAAGATGCAGTTTCTGCTGTGCACAGTTTCTTTTTCCACAACAGTGTTGTTTTTCATACTGTACTGTTAGAAAATTATTTTGCTAATAGAGCTGCTAATGAAGCTCTTGCCTGTTGTCCAGAAGTCCATTCATGTCACAGTTATTAATAGAAGTGTGCATAAAGCTACTGTCTGTCTTTCTAGTGCAGGTTGGAGTAGGAGGTAATATGATTTGCTTTGCTTTGTTTTAAAAACATTTTCAGGAATATATTTATCAATATATTTTCTGAATTTATTTTGCATGCACTATAGACTCCTGAAACTAAAGCTGAGTAAATAGTTATATTTGGAATATTAATTAATCAAGTTTTTGCTTCTCTTCTCAGTTTCTCAAGTTTATATGTTTTAAATTATTTTTGCTGGTCTGGAACCTCAATGACAATTAATTTCAAAACATTAGGGTTTTGAATTTGGAATTCATGCTATATCGATTAATTACATAGTTCACCTAGTATTGTTTCTATTTGAGCATTACATTGCTTACACAATGAATTTTTTACTAATTCCAAGCAATACAGTAAATTATTGCATTCAGAATTCACTTTTAGGACATATTTAAATATTTTGATTTGTTTTTTTAGAATATTAATCCAAAAAACCATGTTTCTTCGGTGAGTCACAACAGCTGAACATGAGTAGGTTGCAAATATGCAGTTTATTTTCCAAATTAATTAATATTGGAAGAAAATAATTGTAATTCATTAAATATCCATTATTTTTGTGAAAATAACATATTTGTAAAAAATGGCACACTTATATTTGTGTTAACAGATTTTTTTTCACCCTTTGAGACATGCAGTTTGTTTTATAGTCTTGAGCATCTCTTGAGGATGAGGACTAAGAGCAATATTTTCACCTGCTGGAGAAGTCACAATTTTACCAAGGAACTGTGTGCTTAAATGAAGTATTTGAGGAGTCTTATTGATGTAAAATTCTCTGCTAGATTCGGGACACCACTGGAATTCTGGAGAGGTGCTACTTAAATAAGCAAAAATGTCACTTATCTGAAAGGGAATACTGAAGTTAAGAAAAAGAATTTTAGCAGTGTGCTCACTGACTCCTAGAAGTCTACTATGTTTGAAAATAAATTAACAAATAGATATCAACTAATTGTAGTGTGAGAGCTAGTCTCCCTTTAATATAAGTATTTGCATGGGCTTGCTTTGCATAGGCAAAAGTGGGTTGAGGAAGAGGGAATTTGTTTTTGAGGTAGAAAAATCTTGTTTGTCATGGACAGAAGAGTATTTTCATTGTGACTGACCAGAACGAGAAGACATGCTGAATTTGGCTTAAATGTTAAATTGGAAATTTAATTCATTTTTTCAATATATATTCATTTCAACTTTAAAGTAGTTTTCTCTTACCACAATTCCTATCCTCATTCAGGATGTTATTTTTACCCAAAGTTGTTTAAACTACATCAAAGGGCCAGGAAGATACACAAGAAAAACAGATAGCATTCATCCTCCCTTATTACAGCACTAGTGTGCTCATCTCTGCAGCTGAACAAGGCATTGCAGGTTCCTGAATGATCAGTATAAAGAAGAGACTTTAATGCATAGTTCATCTGGTTAGATGAACAGCACTCTGTAAGTGTCTTTCTTTCCACTGAGGAAGTCCGCAATGCCTAGCTGAGCATAGGTGCTTGTTAGATGAATCACACTGTGGTGACAGATATTTCCAGGAACTGGCCTGTTCAAGCATGCTCTAGTGAAGGAGCCAAGTTATGTGAGAGGGCACTGCCAGGGCAGAGATCTTCAGATCAAAAGAAGTGGAGACATGGTGAGACATGTTGAAGTTCCAGAAGTCACATAATTGGCAGACTTCAGGACACATCTGTTACTGAGCATATTCTCAAAACTCTCACTGTGTTCAGTTATCTCCAGATCATTATATCATTAGATTTGTTTATTGGCTGTATCTCTTCCATCCTCTTTCTCAAGAGCAATTTGAATCTGCGTTAATGTTTGTCTCTAAGTAATCTAACTTTCAATAAATCTCAAAACATGTACAGTGTCACAATGCATCTCCTCATCAATTGTAGTATTGGCTGCATTGTATTCCTCTCTTCTCATTAATTTAAAATATAAATTTAATATAAATTTAATATAATTTTAAATTAAAAGATAGGGAAGCTTTTAATTTGCTTTCTTCCCACATGACTACTTTCATCTGTGAGCTAAAATGGAGAAAAAATACTTATTCCCTGGTGAATAGTATTCCTACTGAATGTACGTTTTGATTTTCTAGTAATTCATTATCTGTTACTTTGCTCAAGCTTCACCTAACTTACTGTAGTCTCCTTATTCTGGATAATGAGACTAGTATTTGTCAAGGTAGTGAAACGTTTTCGTTCTTATATTCATTCAGTTCATAATGAACACTCAATAGCAGAGAAAAGAAAGTCAATGATTAAGTAATTTTTACTGAATCTGAGGAGAGGTCCAGGTTCAGTTTTCTTCAAGAATGGGACAAAATGTTCCTATTTTGTCTGAGCTTGTTCCATGATTCTTAAGAGTAACCTTGACTACTGAATTTTGCACTTCAGTGTTTAATGATGGCTTTGTTAATATCATAAAGCAATGAGATTACTCCTTACTGGATTTTCCACAAGAAATGAGGAAAACAATGAGCTGACCTGGGGGAAAGAATAAGCAAATAAGCTTTCCAAACAGAAGCCCAACTTTAAACAGTGAAATCTCCTAGATTAACGCTGCCGGAAGCGATAAGCATACCTTGAAAATGGAATCACTGTATCTATAAAATGTAGCTCCTATTTTGTCCAGTTTTGACCAATAGACCTTTAACAATGCCCAGCACCACGTGGCATACTTAAGAGAACAAGGTGGAGAGCAACAGAGGAGAGGGAATTGGGTTAATTTGTCCTGTAGGAAAGCCTACTCCAAAACCCTGCAACTTGATGCTATGCATTCCGTGAACATGCACAGCAACATGCCTTTTCCTTCCAAAATTCTCTTACATAAATACATGTATTATATGTGTGTATATAACGTATATTTGAAGAGAAATAAAGTATACATAGGCTTAATGTGGCATCTGAATCATCTTGATGTATTTCTAAATGCCTTCACTTTATTTTAAGACATCCTAAGAGAATCTCATGCATATATAGTAAAGATTTAGTTTGCTTATTTACTGTTTTCTAGATTATTTTGTCAGTACAGAGCCAGCATATTTATCTGTTATTTGCATCAGTAATTTTATTAAAGATAGTTAGAAGATGAAGAATACATTGTCTAAAATATCCTTGGGAATGTGGCTTTGCTACCAGAAATCTTTTGACACAGAGAAAGATAAAAAGAAGAGCTTATAGTTTAGGATCACTGGAGATAAATTGTGAAGAGTGAAAAATCAGCTTTGGAGGAAGGGGAAATATTTAGCTGTGAGGCATTGCTATGGCAATAAGGAATCCGTGTGGAAGATTATGTGAGAGGAAGGGAAGGATAAGCAGGGATAAAGCTGTATCTAAGGAATAAAGTCATCTTTCTTTACATGTTTTTGTGCTGCTCTTACGAAGAAAGTTTATTGGAAAGAAATTTGAGATTCATAACCTAGCCTATGTTTTTTAAAAGGCAAGTTAGTTGTGGTGTTTGGTTTGGCACTGTCACCCACCAGGGGACACTTGGTAGACCGTTGTTTAGGAGACCTAAAAGTGAGGAAGGAATCTTTGAGATAGGCTCCTCGAGGTCCATGGGATTTAAATCCTAAGCCAAACATCGCATTTTCTGTGGATGCACACTGTGTGCTCCTATCCCTGAAGCAAGAGATGGGTAGACCCACCAGTGAGTGCAAAGCTCACCTGCTCGGAACAATAAGCCTTCCCACCTGGGAGCATGGGCAGCCTGGGAGCTCAGGTACCTCATGGGGAAGCACACACAACCCCTTAGCTCCTGGGTGAGCTAATGACATGCTCCCTCATCACCAGAGGAACTCAAAGTAGGAGATACTGATTGGGAAGGAAGATCGCAGCTGTAGAGAAAATCATCTAGGTGATTTAGGAGGTTGGCATGATTTGATTAGGAACAGGAAATGAGGTTAGAGGAGGAAAATGTTGCTGTAGGGTTTAGGGAGCATGTGAGAACCTGAGGAGGTTTGCAGCAGGAAGAGAAGAGGGAGAGGTGAAAAGGACTGGACTGTGTTGCATTGAGGAAAAAAGAGAAAGATGTGGAGAGATGTGGCAAATGAAGAAGGAAGGGACATGAGGGAGGTTTGGGAGATTATGGAGGGAAGAAAGGTGATAGAACAAGCTAATGATGGCAATGTGGACTGCTTAGTAGCCTGCCACTCATTTGAACTGGGTCTCTTATTGGTGAACGAAATGCATAAAAGGTTATATAGGTGTATTTCAGGCATTGCAGATCAGGAAAGATATGTTCAAGTGCACAAACCTGCACATTCAGGGCCCACAGCTGCATAGGCCTAGTAGGCTAGCTTCTGTGTTTGGGAGTAACAAGCAGATGGCCACAAAAAGTAACTATCTGAAGTTAACCTCCTTGTGGCTACTAGTACTTGGACAGATGCCAGATACAACTGAAACTATTTTCATTCTTTGGAAGACAGAATCAAGCTCATCTTAATTTTCTATTCTGATTGTTCATCATTTTTTCTCTTTGAATGCTCCCCTTTGACAAAACTAATCAGTATATAAATCCAAACAGTTAAACAAGACGTACTTCACTAATGCTTATCAGTGCCTAAAGAGCCTTATGTCTCACATAAGACCTATCTAAGAATTTTTCTTGTAATTAGATCCCATTTGTAACTCTAACCCACAGCTCCACAGCCCTGTTAATTTTCAAATCAGTTTGGTTTGGTTCGGTTCAGGAAGCCGTTGAACAGAAAGGGCTGCATCCTGACATATTGTCATATCCAAGCATCAACAGCTCTGGCAAGTGAAAAGGTCATGCCTCCAAGCATTAACATTTTAGAATAGCAATTATAATAATTCATTTAAATAAGGAATTTTTTTTGCTGTCTGGTAGCAATAGATGCAATTTTTGCAGAAGGAAAGACTGGGAAGGCCTCAAATGAATGTGATCCCCTTAAAATAGAGACCCAGAGAAATTCAGCTGCGATGAGTGAGTTGTTCTGATCAGGAGAGGCAAGTGTTCATACATAAAAACAAGGAGAGTGGGACTATTTCAGGAGGCAGCCCTGGAGCACAAGAGCTTAGAGAAGGGGCTCTTTACTGCCACCTCGTATGCTCTGAAAGGAGTGGACAGGTTCATTCAGAAGAGAATAGTTGTGTGCTGTTCAGGGCTTTCCAGCTTCTCCAGAGGAGACAAAGGGCCAGAACTGAAAGACAAACTCATGAACTTTAATTCTTTCTACTCACAAATGCCAGGATGCTATTCATTGGTGGAAAAATCATATGGGAACGAAAGGACGGTTTACTGAGAACACCAAAGAGATCATCCTGTTTCAAAAATGGCATATTTTGAGATGGTTACAGTGAAACACTCTGAGGATTTTTTCTTCCTATTTTCAGAAACTTTTTATTCCAAAATGTGGAAATACATGGGGTTTAAGCCTATTCTTGGTAACAAGATTTTTTTAAAGTCCTGAATGATTAATGAAGTCAAGAATTATGTCCAGTTGTTCTGCAAATACTCTGAATACAATAAAAACTCAAATCTAGGTAGGTTTATCGTCAGTTTAATTATACTTTCAGTTCAGTACAATTTAACCATGCACTCAACACATATATGGACTGTAAACTCTTTGATTCAGAGCCTTTCTTTTAATTTTGTAGAGATCCTGACTTAACTGAGCCCTCATTCTCGTAGGTTGTTGCTGTCATACAAAATGGTAACACATAGATATGTCAGCAGCTCATCAGAAGAAATAAGAAATTTTTATCAGTTCTTTATTGGACCTATATCTGAATGCTTATTACTTACAGTAACTTCATGTGCTGTGAATATTTTAATTATGTTGCAATTGCCCTGTTACAAGCCAGGCTTCCTTTGGATTTGCATCTTCTTGTCTCTACAGCTATACTGTCCAGTCACAGCTCCTCTCTGCTGAGCTCTCTTTGAGACCCACCTTCAATCTTAAGAAAATTCTCTTACACAGGAATGGAAGTAAAATAATCTCTCTCATTTTTGGCCATACGGTGAATTTTAGACAAGCTGAATGAGACCCAGATTGAAGGACCAAACCTGTATCATCATACTACTCAGCTCACTGAAGAATGATCTTTTTTTTGTTTTGTCTGGTTTTAGTTCCAGCTATGATAACTTCCTATCCAAATACCACCTTGGCAACGCAAGGTCAAAAGAAGGAGATGAGCTGCACGGCACATGGAGAGAAACCCATCATAGTCCGCTGGGAAAAAGAAGACAGAATCATTAACCCTGAAATGTCCCGTTACCTTGTTTCCACCAAGGAAGTGGGAGATGAAGTAATCTCTACTCTGCAGGTAAGAAAACAAAGTGACCCATGACTCATCTACTTGTGTGAGAGCATTGCTTGTTTTGGTTTTGATAGGGATGCACAGCTACTTCTGCCTTGCAAGGCCAGAGCCCCACCACTCACTACAGCTGTGGCACAGCCCTGGAGAGCTGGCAGAAAGATGAGGTAGAGGAAACCTCTGCATCTCACTCCCCAGAAAAATTAGTTTCCGTCTTCGGATGCTTGCAAGGCAACAAGAGAGTGAGCTTGGCTCGCAGCCCCACCATTCTTTCTGACTCAGGAGCAATGTGTCTAATGCCTTATCCTGCCCATCCTGGAGTGGCACAGCTCAGTTTTGAGTACACTGGTGATAACCACCAAGTGGATATCTGAGCCCCAACTCTGATGTGTGTCGGGCTTACCTTCACCGAAATCAAGCTGTTTTGAGATAAAAATGCTGTACTTTCAACAGACTTTTTCTCCCTCCCTTTCACTTTGTTGGGCTTGTGAGATCGTTTTACAAAGTCAAGTTAGTCATTGGATTCAAAGTGAGATGAAAGGGAAAGGCACGTGTAGATACGTAAGTAGTGCATCTACTGCTACCGGTAGAATTTGGCACTTACTGTACACAGTAGCAGGAGTTTTGCCCACCTAGCAAATGGTCGTAGCCTGCATCTTGACTTCTGCTTCTGTGACAGGCAGCTGTCTCATGGGTTGGGAACCTCTCTGCATCTTGACTTGCCTGACAAATCAGTATGTGGGATTCCATTAACTCCTAAATGACTGACCTGGGTTATGTTGAAGGACTACGCAAGTGGCACTGCTGTTTTGGGGAATTAAGTTTCCCTAAGATGCTATGGAAGCACAGGAAACTCTCTCTGTTCTGATGTCACCTACAGTAGGTGGAGCTATGACTTTGCCCTCAGTATACTAGGATACAGCTTTTTTCGTTGAAATTCAAAATTTACCAACATGAGCAGGTCATCAGTCCATTCTTTTATATTTTCACATGTGCCTTTATGAAATCGAAAAAATTATATTTTTTTAAAATCCTAGAGATTCTGGTAAAAAAGACATTTATTTTCCGTTTTTCAGTCACATTCTAAAAAATATTTTTACCAGACTCAAGGAAATAATTCTTTAACTCTCTGGTGATTGCTCATATTATAGTGTAACTCTTAAGCTATATCTCTTTCTTTACTAGCCCATAATTGTGTTGGATAATATCCAGTGAGAATCCATTTTTGCTCTCTATAAGAGAGCTTTGTCATTGGTTTCCATGAGGAAGAATAAGTTCTATGGGTGGCTTTGTTTATTTTAGTAGATTTGTATTACGAATTATGATTATAAGGTAGATGCCTAGACCTCTCTGCCCTTTTTTGTCGTATTGACTTTAGTAAAATAATGCCTGGATGCACAACAGTATTTGTTTTTGGAAGGCTGGAGACCTGCTTGAATTCTCTTCTGAAGCAGTTGTGTATGATGGTAGAGTTCTACGTCTATATGTACGTTACACACAAAACCTTTGACTTCTGAGAGACAAAATGCCCCCAAACCAGAACATGTCAGGATTAAAGTTGTCTCTGAAGCTTTTAACTCAGTGCTTTTGCATGTGTGCATGATGATGTTATCTTTAGTTGTATACTCAGCTTTTATTTTTTCTGCAGGACCCCTGCCTCAGTCAGGCATGGCTTGGATTTTCTCTGGAATTGAATTAGGGTTGAGTAATGAAAGACACTGTGTGATGCAAGGTTGATCATTGAAACCAAACTTTTCACAGGTGGCCAATAATTGTGTGTTCTTTGTTTTCTAGGTACTTGCCTTGAGCCCTTGGGGTCTGATTTGCAGAAGTACTAAGCTCTCATAGCTGCAGCTTAACTCAGTGGAAGCTGTTATGAACACATGAATTGCTATTTATTGCTAAGGACTCTGAGAGGGGGAAAGAAGGCCCTAGATGTATCAAATTGGGCTCTGAAAATTTTTGTTTTCCTGTCTCAAAGCTCAGACACACGTACAACTTAACAAAGCTTGACAAGTCACCACATCTCAGATGATAACTCTCCAATATCCTTGTAGTGAATGGAAAATTAATCCATTTATCTTAACGAGTGGTGAATGAGAGTTACAATCATATTACCTTGACTTTGCTAAGGAATAAAGAGCACGTGGAGTTACCATGGCTCAGCTAATATGTGGCAACTTGTCAAGCAGCCACAAACATTATCATGTCTGGTTCCTCAATTCCCCATACGAAATGGTGGTAATACTTTTCATGATGTCAGGGTTTATGAAAATAAATTCATTCGTGTTTCTGAAATGGGTTTTACAAAGGTGAATGCCACAGAAAAGACTTTGAGAAAATTAATGTCTGTTTTCAGGGCACAGTTTGAACTGTGTGCAGTAAATAAAGTGTGGATCAGCACACTGAACAATGAGAAGAAAATGGTATACATGCTCATTAAAAAAATTCCTCTCCCTATTGTACTCTGAATGAAGCAGTGGTCCTGTAGGAAAATATCCTGATGATCATGTATGTCATAATTATGTAGAACTTTCTATGTCATTAAATAACAAATTAAAAAGAAAGACCACCCAAAATTTTATTATGAGACACCCGTGCCGAATACTGCAGGGTTCACCGCCGGTGTTTGAACCTTTATTTCCTCCACACAGACTTCAGCCACATGAGTTATTTGCAGAAATAACTGGAAAAATTTGGAGGCAGCAGGAGGCACCATTTTGTATGAAACATTTCGGCCAACTGTTAAATAGTTGGCAAACTTACGAGTAATTGGAAACAAGACCCCTAATGAGAAGCTACAGGAATAGGTGGTGCTCCAACTCCTGACTACATATGTAGAGCTGATAGCCTGCTTCCTCAGCCCAGGTGTTGCTAGTTTTGATAAGTTTCAGTATTTTGGATGCTTTACTATGCATATGTGTGTATATATGTATATAACATGCAATACCTATTTATTGCTGTCAAGTAAAACAGTTTATATGATTTTTCTTACACCATACAGAAAAGCTGTTGGTTTATTTTCTCTGCATGCTGTTCAATCAATCACTTCTTTTCAAACCATCTATAGATTTTGCCAACTGTGCGTGAAGATTCTGGCTTCTTTTCCTGCCATGCCATCAATTCTTATGGGGAGGATCGTGGAATAATTCAGCTCACTGTGCAAGGTAGGAAGAGGACAACATAAAGAAAAAAACACAGCTATTGTAGTACAGTAAGTGTATGACGTCCTCAGAAATCTGTCGGGGGAGGGAGGCTCTGATTCCTAATTAAATGTATTCCACATTGTCAAAGAAATGAGGAGCCTCATTAAGACGCTCAATCTTTCATATTCCAGCATCACATATTAAATCAAAATAAAGGATAAGCTCACGTCTTTCTAGATCTGTGCAAATTAATTAGGAGAATTTTTCTTAAATACACTATCTAATAATCTACTAAAGATAGTTAAAACTAACATCTTCACTAGGGATATGAGGGGGTTATTTTTTAGGGGGACAGGCAGAGGGTTGCATTTGTTTTTATAGAACAAATGTGCTTAAAACCCAAGTCTGGAATAAAACCAAAGTGATCTGACTTTAGAGAAATGTTAAGCCTACTGCGGATCTTTAAGCAAACAATTTCAAGTTTAATCAGTCAAAATAAATTGTAACCAGCTTGCACAACACAAACTCTGGGAAACTATGTGGCCTGGGGCTGGGATTTGCCCCCTGCAAGGTTTTACTCAGGCAGACAGCAGCAAGTCCTGGAGTGGCTGAGGTGACAGTATTTGAGATGTAGAGCACGAGTAGGACTCAGCCACTGGCCGCTGCTTATTTCTGTGTGATGCTTGTTCTTGTGCTTGTATGCCTTTGTGTATGCACATACTAAATTTCTAGGACTTGCAAATTATTAAATGAAAACTTTTAAACATACTCAGAAATAGACATTTTACTCCCACTCCCCACTAAATTTAGCACTTTTAAGTCCAGTGTTCGTATTTCTACCATCACCTTTTGTGTAAAAACTGTGGAAGTATCAGTGAAACGTGGTGTTGAAGGCAAAAATGTTTTCTAGCATGAATAGTCCAATCTGGAGGGCTTTTAAGGAAATGCAACACTATGCTGCATATCAGAAGGTTAAACAGAAGTCAGTATTCATGATTACATCCCTGACTCCTAGTTGAAAAGTGACTTTTCCTCCCTCTGTTAGAGCATTCTTCAGCAGGTGATTAACTGGCTCGGGGTACTACTGAGTGACTGGAGAAAAAGCCATGAATACTTACCACCAGTAAGCTATGCCAGTGCCACACTCATTAATATTGTCTTGTTAAGAGTGTGGGCTTTATTCTGACTAAAACTGTGTCTGTGTTTGCTCAGAGCCACCCGACCCTCCTGAAATAGAAATTCGAGAGGTGAGAGCACGCAGTATTGCCCTCAGATGGACCATGGGATTTGATGGAAACAGCCCAATCACCGGTTACGATATCGAGTGCAAGAACAAGTCAGGTAAGAAATAATCTTCCTCTCAAGTAATCTCCATTTCTAGTCGTTCATTGCTGAATTTGTATCGTAAAAGATAATTCCTAAATTGAAACTGCCCGATGGAAATTTTTACCATGGTTTATTTAATTTTCCACAGTAAGGTATACTTTTGTTGTCTTTTTTTTCTGAGGGAAGGATATTAAGTTTAGCAATTGCTTCTTTTCCTTTTTACCAGAGAAACCTGCAAATAAGGGGAACAAATTTTGTTGTAAAGCAAGCCATTCTAGGTGATAACTGTTATGATGGCTTTGCTATCTGGTTCGTGATCCCTGTTCTTATCTTTTCTCCATTCGGATTTTTTTTTTTCTCTTCATTTTCTGTAGAAACCGTACTTGCTTTTACAAGTTACCTTTTCCTGTAGCACCAATGTTTAGAAGTTATTTTCTATCGATATATGAATGCATGTCATCTTCCCTGGAAAATTAGCTGTGAAAAAAATGGTAGTTAGGAGAATTTCTAGATGAAGAAAGCTGTGTGGTAGTTTGCTGAAGCACCGTGCAGAGTTTTCAGTAATGTGATGTAGATACTCTGAAGGATTATAAGAGTGACACATATTGGCGGCCCCATGCGAGCAGATACCTTTCTGCTAGGTCACCATGTAGTTATATCAGTGAACATTTAACAAGATGAATGAGATGAATACTTACCAAAAAAGAAAAATTAATATAAAAAATGCAGCTCCCTAAGTCAGAAAAGTATTCCTGTTCCTCTAAGTATAAAACTATTACATCTCAAAAATATGAATTGTCTACTGAAATTCAAAAAAATTCAAGGTGTGTTGGAACTGTTTGTGATGTAAGATCACATTTAAAGTTAGGCACATTGTTAAGCATTGTCCCGAAGTCATGATTTGAAAAGGGACTAGAAATGAAATTGTAATGGAACACTATTTTCATATTTCAAATATGATTAAAAAGACACTGAGAAATTGTCTTATACTCTTTTATGTTGGAGCTTGTTGCACTATTTGTAAGGGGACATAGTCCATTAATAAGAATGCTCTATGTGTGCTTATGAGTGAAATATTCTGTTTATCAGAGCAATTTTAGTACATTTATAGTCTCTCTAGTTCTGAGATGTAAAAATGTACTTGTTAATAAAATTGTAAAATTTGCCTTTTTTTAAAAAATCACTCTGCAACCCATCTTTACTATTCTTCATTTGTCTACATTGTGTATTGCCTTTGTGCTTTACTTAGTGAAAAATGTTGTGATGCTTTCATTACTAGATAAAATATTTTCAAGAGTGTTAAAATCATCAGTCTATTTTTGCATTGACCTTGTAAATGAAATTGATATGTACACGTGAGCATGGTACCTGAAAGATTACAAATGAAAATTCCCCACTGAGGCTCTCATCAGGAGTCACAACTTTGGAGATGTAGACTGGGAAAGGATACCTTCAAGGGACATACGTATATAAAAGTTTCTGGACTTTGTTTTCTTTTTTTTTTATTCTTTTCCTTTCTTTCCACCCACCCACCTGCTCCAGAACAGTTTCTGAAAGTCATTCTTGCCTGATAGGCTCCTTTCTCACCCTAAAACATCACTTATATTTCTAAATCATGTAACTCAGCATAACCCCCTTTAGGAAGACCGAGCTGCTTTCCTTTGACTGCAGTAGTAGAAAGGGATTTCAGAGCTCTAAAACACTTTGTTATTTTCAGTTCAATGTTTTCAAGTGACAATGCAGAATGCAGGCAAAGATTTTGTGGTAATCCCTGTGAACTTGCACTGCAAAATTATGTCTCTCTAATATGGCATGATAAATCAATAGCAAGACAGCAAATGAAGCACCATCAGATTGGATGAAAACATCAAGACATAACACAGTGATACGGGTTAAGAAAATTGAAAGAAAGGAAAAAGAGTGGGTGGTAGAATTGGTGCCGAAGAAGATATTTCTTTATCTATATGTGAAGACAAATATTGGAGATCATGTCCTAAAAAGAGTAGATTATCTTTAGGTCGCTGCAAACAACAGAAACATCAGTTTTCAGAATCTGAAGCTGAATATTTGGAGAAACTAGGATAAGGTTTTTGAATTCTTCCACGCAATTTCTGTCATTAATTAAACCATCAAGGAGATGAAACACCAGAGGTAGTTACTGAAGAACTTACACAGGGTAGTTGGAGGAATTCAGAACAAAGAAGAGGGAGTTAAGAAAACTACTCACAGTTTCCAGATATAAAAGGAACAGAAAAAAACTTACGATTTCTAGATAAAATCTTAGGTAAAACATTCACAATCAAGATGTGCTTAGAGAATATCCCGCTAAGGCCAAAGTAAAGCTGTAAACTGCACAGTTGTTTTTAGTGGGAATTTTCCACCTGTGCTGATTGCCCTGAGGATTCAGAAATTATTTTACAGCAGGATGCATCATGTAGACTTCTCAAGAAGGAAAACTGCAGAACTTTTCCATTTCAGAGAATGCGCAGGTGACCACATATTGTGCATAGACTTCACTATATAGTGTGGTTCTCATGTATCCTATCTACTCCTGCGGTGCCATCAGACAAAAAAAAAGACACATTAGTTACGCTCTGTAACAAGCACGGAGTTGCCTGTGACATGGATAGGTGGCATCTGTAGGGTCCATTTGCCATGCAGGACTGGTATGAATAGTGAGAGCGCAGTATTTCAGGCTCTTTCAAGACTTAGCTACAATGCCTGTCTGTACGGAAATGTACCTGTGACACCCACACCTGGCCCTTCATTGAAATCACTGATGTGTAGCCATCAGACTTTCCCATCAGAGGTTTACAAAAAGATTTGAAGATGGGTACAAGTATATGGGTCCTTCTTGATTTAGTAGTGGGCTTGATGATCTTAAAGGTCTTTTCCAACCTAAATAATTCTATGGTTATTTGTACCTCTTGCATCCTTTTTGTTTTTCATATCGTTAGGGAAAGCTGAGGTGCAAAGCGGACATCCATTCTGATTAAGCCCTGATCTGAAGGGAGAAGACTAAGCTTTGCACTTTCTTCTGCTCATGTGTGAACGGAGCATCCTTCAGGAGGCAAATTCCATTCGCCGAGCTGGGCGGGAGGGTAGAGGGTGGAAAGAAGGGTTCCAGGGGAGCAGAGCTGGCGCAGCCGGGCGCGGCGGCTGAGCGCGGTACCGGCAGCGGCCACCGGATGGCAGCATCGGGCCGGGCGCCGGAGCGGGCA
>VWZK01011229.1:0-41697 GCA_013396935.1 Baryphthengus martii
CACGTTCCCTTCTGCCAGGAACAGTCAACAACTGAGATAAGCTGGAGAAGCGGGGGTCTGGACCATGCTTGGTCTCACTTGACATTCGGTGTCAGCACAACACGGGCCACAGGATCTCCACCCCACCTCAGTGTCTGCCCTAGATACGAGATGCTTATCAACAGTGAGGAGTTTTGATGGGTTGTGTTTTCTGCTTCCAAATGTTTTGCTCTTTCCGATTCCAACACCAGGGTGTGATGGCCTGTTTCCCTGTACAGCTTTTCGGGGAGGAAACAGTAGTGACAAACGAGTGTGTTTTATCATCCAGTGTTTCTTCTTGCTGAGCACTTTCATAGAATCATAGAATATTAGGGGTTGGAAGGGTCCTCTGGAGATCTAGTCCAACCCCCCTGCCAGAGCAGGATCACCCAGGGCAGGACACACAGCAACAGATTGAGAGGGGGTTGGAAAGTCTCCAGAGAAGGAGACTCCACCACCTCTCTGGGCAGCCTGGGCCATGCTCTGTCACCCTCCCACCAAAGAATTTTCTCCTCCTGTTGAGGTGGAACTTCCTATGTTCTAACTTAACCCCATTATTTCTTGTTCTGTTGCTGGGCACCACTGACAAGAGCCTGGCCCCTTCCACTCAACCCCCACCCCTCGGATATTTATGGACATGAATAAGATCCCCTCTCAGCCACCTCCTTTCAAGGCTAAACAGCCCCAGTTCTCTCAGCCTTTCCTCACAGGAGAGACCTTCTAGTCCCTTCATCATCCTCGTAGCCTCCGTTGGACTCTCTCCAGTAGGTCCCTGTCTCTCTTGAATTGGGGAGCCCAAAACTGTACACAATATTCCTGGTGTGGTCTCCCCAGGGCAGAGCAGAGAGGGAGGAGAACTTCCCTTCTGTACATCTGTGAAGTCGATGCTCGATCCTCCCACCAACTTGTGCTTCAAACTGGCTGCTCGGCTCCCGTGCTAATTTACAGCTTCCAGATGTCGGAGTCGCCGTCTGGTTACGGCTGTTTCTGCTGGGCAGCCAGGATACGGACAGATGTTCTCTCTCACCTCCGTTATTTTGTTCCTTTTCCCTCCCATCCTGACCTCATCTCTTTGATTCGCCTCTTGTTGGTTTTAGTCCGTGTTTGAGCTCCGCTTCTCAGCGGGGCGACTCAATCTGCTTGGCCTTGGGGTGGTGGTGCTCTCGGAACGTCATCCAGTAATGAGCACAACGTTCTAAAGCACAACGAGAAAGCAAACGTTGTAATTGATGTGTGACCACCGTCAGTGGGAAGAGGTGCTTTAGGAGAAGTAGCTGGATTCTAATGAGTTTCTTTTGACTCAGCTCTTTTTTTTTTATCTCCCACTTTTTAATATGAAGTCTCCTTGGCACGTTGCAGCTGTTTCCTGCAGAGAGGAGACTGGTTTTTCCAGACATCCACAATGCTCTGCTTAAATGATTATTTATTGCTTCAAGCAACCTCCTTCTTGTCTTAACTCTACAAATCCTTTGTTGATCAAGAATTATCTGTGTTGGCTAAGGCTGTCTTTGATTTTTTTTTTTTTTTCGTGCTATCTTGCAGAGGCTTTATTGTATTCTGGTTTGTGGTTTAGGTCCTTGGTATGGTAAAATGGAGAATAAATCATGGAATGGTAGGGGTTGGAAGGGACTTCTGGAGATTGTTGAGTTCAATCCTCCTGCCAGAGCAGGAGCACCCAGGGCAGGCCACACAGGAACAGATCCAGGGGGGTTTGGAAAGCCTTCAGAGAAGGAGACTCCACCACCTCTCTGGGCAGCTTGTTCCAGGCTCCGTCACCCTTAGAGGAAACAAGTTTCTCCTGTTGAGGTGGAACCTCCTGGGTTCCAGTTGGTGCCCATTGCCCCTCGTCCTATCCCAGGGCACCACTGACAAGAGCCTGGCCCCTTCCACTTGACCCCCACCCCTCAGATATTCATAGGGATGAATCAGATCCCCATATAATAATAAATAAAAACTAATAATAAAAAAAATAAACAAGTAAAAACCCCGTATCGAAGTTTTCCTTCCCAAGGAGTGATCTTGATACTGCCAGTGATTAATGCTGTTGTCCAGAGTGATGCAAGTACAGCGGATATGTTGTGAAATGGGTTGCGGAGAGTTTTTATNTTTTGGGGGACTGTGTTTTTTGGGGGGGTTCAGTTCTGTTTGTTTTTCTTTTAATTACTGGAGGAAGGTAATTACTGGAGAAAGAGGTTCCATGATGATTAAGTTACTTGGAAGAACTGGTCATTCTTGGACATGTAACCTTGGCTTTCAGCAAGCCGAGCTTTAAGCCGTGCTGTGGGCAGCGGATCCCACAAGCTGCCTGTGTGACTGGAGCTTTGGAAATGTTTCCAAGTGAGGAACTGGGAGACTTAACAAGGTGGTGATGTGGTGCAGAGCGCCGTACAGACTGATGGCACAAAGTTTGCTGTGGGTTGCTGCTAAAACTGGAGTTTTGTTTGATTCCTCCCTCTGCCCCCCCTCCCAGCCGCGCAGTGGTTCAGTGCTCTGCTCAATTAAGCTTCACTAAATGGTTCATTTTCCTGATCAGATGAGAAATATTTAAATTGGATCAACTTGCCGCCTTGTTTTGTTTCATTTGTTGGTGTTTCCCACTGTCTTTAATGAATGTTTTCATTGCTGAGTGAAGGCAAGTGAATTGCACACTTAAACCTCATCCAGAAGTGACTAAGATTCTTTCTGCATTTCCCAGCTGCACCTGTGCAGCAGGTAATCCTCTTTATCTGCAAATATTTCCCTATATCTACTTGGATATTGTGGAGCAGGGCAAGAGGAACTCCCCAGGAACGTGCTGAACACCACCAGCAACCCTCAAAAGCAGCGGGGACCTGAACCCCCGTCTCCTGTCAGAATCGTCGAGCCTGTTGCAGGTGCTGACTTGACATTTATGTTCTAAACTCTGTATTTTCCTTTTGCACACGGTAGCTGCACCTTCTCTTCTGCTTAATAAAAAAATCCACAGAAGCATAATGCCCACATATTGTTCCTACAGTCTTCTCCCTGTGAACCAACTTCTCTCGCCAAGAAATTGATAATTAAGACTCGGTTGACTCTCGGTAACGTAGCAGTAATCGTACTTAACAGGGCTGCCCTTAGGGTAGGTGAAGCAGGCAGGCAGTTATCCACCCAACCTAGCTGGAGGCATCAGAAGAAGGAAATGCGCAGAAATGAAAGGTTTATTGTTCATTAAAGTGAACAATTTTCTCTTAAAATTGACACTTAATCTAATTTCCTTGACGTTTTATTGGGCAGGTAGGAAGTGAAGAGTGGGCTGGCAAAAAATTACTCATCTGGCCTGGAAAACAGACTAAAGCTCTTGGTAATACAGGTTTGGTTTGGTTTTGTTTTGGAAATATGAGTCTTCTCAGTGTAAACAAGTTCTTGTTGAATCTCAAATCTAATTCTTGCTGCGGCTGTAATGTTGAGGTAGGTGCCTGGAAATGGATAGTCTAAAGGTTTTTGTTAAATTCCTTTGCCTGTGGCTCCTATATTTTGCACCAGAAGGGTGACTAAATGCAGGTTTTGGTGGAAAAAACACACCCTATTGAGGGAGATGCAGCAACAGGGTACCAGGTGAAGCAGGAACGGTGTGGATCGCGCCTTGGATTCAGGTTCAGGGAACTGACAGCTTGTGTGTGGTATAAGGGTGTTCAGCACACTGCAGAACAAACCCAGGGTTGGACTGTGGGCATTTGGAGCTCAGAAATTCATGGATTTGTCTCTGCTGTGTTTTTGTTACTGGCCCTTGTGGAATACTAGAGAGGAGGAAATGAAGTAGAGTTGCTTCTCTGACACTTCAGACTGAGGTGCAGTGGTAGGATGGGATATAGGCTAAAACTAAATCTTCCCTGTCAAGCAGGAAAATCAATTTGAAAGTGCAGATGGAGCCTCATTTATTTGTGCAGCCCTTTGAGGGGAAGATGAAAGGATCTCTTTGGCAACCCAGATTGGTCCACGTTTGCTGCACTTCTCTACGTGAAGGAAATGCTCAGTCCCCCTGAAGGTTTGTGGTTCAGCAGCATCCCATCGCCAGCCTGGGCCCCATAGCTGCCTAAGGAACCTGCAGTGATGGCCATTGTTGGCTTGGCAAAGGCTCCTCCTTACTGTGAGCAGGGACAAGAGTGTGGGCAGCAGGGCGAGGGAGGTTNGTGCTAAGTGCCACAGGATGCCCCAGTAAAAGCCAGACTTAGTAACCGCCTTTGTGGCTACTCTCAGTTTGCGCTGAGCTTGGTGAGGTCCCAGCAAAGGAGCCCGTTGTGCCTTTTGTTCCCATCACCCCATATTTTCTAATAGTTGCTGTGAGTAAACTGAGCCTGGTGTTACGCCCAGTAAAGATTAAGCTGTGTAAAGCGGTGTGTTTTGTGGTGCTGGGAGCTATGATTTTAACTCCCCTTTTGGGACCGGGGTGCACTTGAAGCTCAAATGCAGCGTGTTGCAAAGCGAGGTGAATTGTTTCACGGCTGATCGTCTCCGCACAGCGTTTCTGGGCTCCTGGAGTTACCTGTTGTGCCCCGTGATGTGGAGCACAAGGGTGTTGGTTTTCTGCTGCTCTTGAATAACTCAGGAAACATCAGGTCCTTTGAGTTCGTCACTGTGAAAAATATATTGGCTTGTGAAGAAGTTATGGCTGGGGAAAGGACAGTAACCATCAGTTCCTGGTTTTCCTTGCGGTGTTGGAACACTGGTGAGTTGGCCTTTGTTGCTTGTCTTCCCTTTCTCCCCAGATGAATGCATCACGCTTTAGGAGTCAATTTATAGAGGAGATGAGATTGGATTGTAGCTCTGCAGTCTGGGCACCTGTGGATCTTGGATAAATAGATGAAAAAACCCCATTGATTTGTCAAAACCCAAAGAAAGAGGCAACGATACGTCCACGGTGTGAGAATACCCCATCCTATAGCGTACGGACTCTGCTGTGGTAGTTATTGCTGGGACTGGATTGGTTCTTATAGGAAACAATTTCTTTTATTCCAACTTAATGTGTTGCATTTTCAAAGCCCCGTGTGTATTGGCTTGAATAAATAGTAGCAATAGTCTGGGGAATTTTCCACGTTATAAAAACGAGACATCGCGTGACTTTGACAAAGGTATTTTGTGTTTTAGCGAGAGCAACGTTTCATTTGGCCGCTCGGAGGAAAATGCTGAGGCTCTGAGATCTGTGGAGATAAAAAAAAGTCCTCAACTCAAGTGGGTTTTCCATCCACTTCCAAATAGCGTGTTGAGCATTTATAGGCAAGATCCTGAAGTCAGGAATGTTGTCTCCCAGTGTCTTGAGTTACCCTTTAGCTTTTGAGGGCTGAATTGGTGTAAAGCAACTGGTGAGGGGAAGCACAAATGTAATTTTTGAGTCCTAATTGTGCCAACGTGTCTGAGACACTTTGTTCCTTCATCCGTGGTGCTGAGGAAGGAGAATTCATAGAATCCTAGAATACCAAGTTGGAAGGGACCTCAAGGATCATCAAGTCCAACCTTTCAAGTTAAAAAATTATGGTTTAAATGAGTCTTAAAACTGTCCAATGTAGGGGGAGTCCACCACTTCCCTTGGTGATTATTCCAATGTCTCATTGTTTTTGCGGTGATTCTTCTGGAGCTGTGGAGTTTTCTGCAGAAGTGCTGGAGATGGCAAGTATTTCATCAACATGAGCATGTTTGCTTACACATTTACCCCAAGAAACTAAATATTCTGGACTTTGTGAGCTGTTGTAACAAACAGTCGAAGGTTTTTGGTGTGAAAGTCTTTCCACCTACTCCCTGTGCTAGTTATTTGAGTTGGATGCTGGAAAACGACGATGGAAAATACTTATGACCTGCAGATCCAATCCTGCCAAAATGAATAATCCCAAGGGTGTTTTTTTATTAATCTAATTCTGGTGTAAATTCACTGACCTCAGGGAAAACAGCAAAGTTGGTTTGTTGGTTTTTTTTTTTCCCTTGTATAAATTCTGCTGTACATCCCGTGACAAAAACGTTGCAGGATTGTGCCTGATCCTCTTCTCCTCTACCCTGTGACTCCAGTGAATTAAGCATCTTGCATTTGTGTAATCTGTGGGTTTTAACTACGTCAAATCACAAGTCAATGAGATTTGGCTCAATGGATTTCTCTTTTTTACTGTAGCATAAAAATGCCTCTTTAACCGACAAACATCCAGTTGGAATTATTCTAATCCTGTTGAGCTCTTGCTAATGAGACAGGCATACGCAGCCATCCAGCTGCCAAGTACAAATTGCAGGTATCTTACAGGGGAGGCGGATTCTCGTTTGGAAAAATGAAAATAAAAATAGTAAAAAAAACCAAAAACCAACCAACCAAAAAAACCCCAAGTGAACAGATCAGGGAACCCACCTGGAGATCCCCACTGGCTTCGTAGCCTGCGCGTGCTCGCTGTCGAAATTGAAGTTCCTTCTGTTTGTCCTTTTGTTTCGAATATTTTTGTGTTTTTTTTATGTTGTGCTTTTTTTCTTCTAAAAAGCTAATGTATATTTATCACTCTTTCATAAGCCTGTCCTGTTTGGTAATTCCTCCTTCAAAGTTCTTGCTGCAAAGTTCCTTTCCCAAACAACTTTGATCCTTTCTATTTGGCAAACAACGCGTTGACTTTTCGTCTTCCTTGCCACACATTTTAATAGCACTGAAAGAAGCAAAGATGCCCTTGGCTTCCTTTTCTGCAGCGTTAGCAGGAACGTGTTTAATCTCAAGAATATTAAGTATTCCTTCCCTTGCTTTTTTTTTTGGTACTGTGCAGAACAAGAAAAAGAAATAGCTCCTGTACCAAGGGGCTACGGTAGGAAATTCAGGTGTTGAAGGGAAATGTTTCAGATGCCAAGTGACATCGCTCCTTTTCGTAGCTACAGGTGCTCCTGGACTTCAAGGCTTTCACGTTGTGGTTTTGAAGGAGGAAAATCCCCGGTAATGAATTGCTTGAGTGATTGAGTTAGAGGTGTTGAGTTAATTCGGATTTAAGCAGGTCAAGTGAGGCCTCGTCTGATACAGTGACTTGAGAAGGACACGAGCAGACTGGTCTTACTGGTGGCCGTAGGCAGTTGTAAGGACTCCTGGTGTTTTTGAGTATGTTGCAGTCGTTTGTTACAGCACTGAATCCTAGAATACTAAGGGTTGGACAGGACCCTTCAAGGTCATCTTGTCCAACCCCCCTGCAAGGAGCAGGGACATCTGCAACTACACCAGGTTGCTCAGAGCCTCATCAGGCCTGACCTCAGATGTCTCCAGGAATGGAGCCTCCACCACCTCCCTGAGCAACCCGTTCCAGTGTTCCACCACCCTCGGAGTAAAGAACTCCTTCCTAACGTCCCAGTGGACAAAAATGTCAATGATTGGGAAAAGGTTTAATGTGACAAATACCAGAGAGGCCTTCTGAGCTTTATAGCAAACTTTGTTCCCGATATTTTGACTGGAAACAACTTTATTTCCTCTAATTGATATATTGCTCTTTGCATCCATTAAATAATGGGTTTGCTTTTCTCCAAGTGCTCTTCAGTTCTTCAGCCCATGGTTGTGGGGTGGATCAAATGTGCACTTTTTTTCTGTTCTCCAGTCATTAATCCAGAACCCTGTAATGACTGGAGATAACCGCATCCTAAACCCCAAACCATATACTTCGGAAACTTGCTGGTCTTTCAGTAAAATAATTAAAACAGCAGTTTCTGATGTTGCTTTTTTTCCATTTGGATCTTGGCTTATGATGGAAATTTTTATCCTCTCCATAAAGAAGTAATCAACAGGTATCTAAGGCAGACTCCTGTGGGTGAAAGGAAAAAACCCAACCCTCTTAGGCTTAAATTCTTGGTTGTGTAGAATTATTTATCCCTTTTGATGTACTAAGTGGTCCCTTTTAATACTTTCAACCAGAACAACCTAAAGAACTGTAAATAAATAAAGCTTCTGGTCAAGATAGGATATTTTTCTTGATTGTTTCCACAATATTTTCCCCAAACCAGTAATTAAAAGAAAGTGAGAGGTTCTCAGTAGAGGTGTTAATTCCGGGAAGATTTCCCAGCTGGTGCATCTGGAAGATCCTGAAACTTCAAGTGTTGCAGATCAGGATCACAGGCTGGGAAGATGGGTAACGGTGTGTTTAGTAATGGGCTTGTCCTTGGTGAGTGTGTCCTTGGGATGTCCCTTCTCCTGCTGCCTAACAGCACAGTGGTTTCACCTGGAACTCTGCAGCAGTGGATCATGGGTCTAGCATAAGAGAGATGGACTTGCTGGAGTTGGTCTGAAGGAGGACTGGATGATGTCTACTGTGAGGACAGGTGGAGAGACCTGGGGTTGTTCAGCCTGGAGAAGAGAAGGCTCTGGGGACACCTTCCTGTGACCTTCCAGTATCTGAAGGGGGCCTACAAGAAATCTGGGGAGGGACTTTTCACAAGGGCTTGTAGTGATAGGATGAGGGGTAATGGCTTCAAACTGAAAGAGGGAAGATTTGGATCAGAAATTAGGAAGAAATTCTTCACTGTAAAGGTGGTGAGACACTGAAGTGGGTTGCCCAGAGAAGTTGTGGATGCCCCATCGCTGGAAATCTTCAAGGCCAGGTTGGATGGGGCTTTGAGCAACCTGCTCTAGCGGGAGGTGTCCCTACCCATGGCAGAGGGGTTGGAATGAGATGATCTTTCAGGTCCTTTCCAACCCAAACCATTCCATGATTAATGGTTCCTCCAGCCTGGTAGTTTGTCTCCAGCAGTGGTGATACAGAATGTTAGAGGGAGGGATGCAGCCCTGGCCGCTTTCCGGTGTCCGATGCCTCTCTATTTCCCCGGTGTCTGAAGTTATTGAGTTGGAGCTGCTGGAGGATACGTTACAACTGGTTTCTTTTAGTACTTGTTTTGACCTGTTTGTAACTACATTGAAGTTCTTTTCTGGAACCTGCTGGTGGTGTGAGCCTCAAATCCTGCAGCACCGTTCAGGAGTTTGCAACCTGAAGTGAAAGGGCTTTATCCTTCTCTAAACCTATCTCCTGTTACCTTCAGCACATGCCACTGGTTCCAGTAGTGCCTGATTTGCTGAAAAAATTTTGCATTTACATTATTTGTCTTGTTTCTGACTCGAGCAGATCTCAGTCCTGACTCCTTTCAGTCTTGTCTTTTCCAAACAGAAGAGGTTTTTACCTCAGCATCTCTGTGGAGAGCAGCTGCTTCAGCTCTTATGTTGGTTTAGTTGCTCTTTCAAGGGCAACAGAAGAGAGAGGAGACCAGAATTGTCCACACTACTCCCAGCACGGGATAATAAGGTTTGATACAGCAGCAGAGTGGTTCTTTTTGTCTTGCTCTCGTTTTGTTGGCTTCTTGGCTACCACTGCCTATTAAGCTCGTTTTTCCGAGAGCAGAAAAGGACTTAATTGGCAACTCCGTTCCCACCGTGTGCTGCCGAGGTTCCTGAAGTCAAGTGGGATGGTCTGGAGCTTTGAGATCTCTGTATTCCTGTTCTCCTTCTTTTTAATAGGGGTTGGTAATATGGTCATGCTACTGGTGCCTGTGCTGTGGCTTTAAAAGGTGAGATCCTTGGAGCTCAGCTGGTGTGAGAAGGTCTGTTGTTCTCAGCCAGATGGGCTGGATTTTGCCCTCTAAAGCACCTTGATTCTGCCGAAGGTAGCAGGAAATATTTTTAAGCAGACAAACGGCCAGATGACAACTAAAATTGATAGTTTTAGACAGAATTGATAGTTTTAGACATGGTGATGATGTCATTTCAATAGGACCAGGTTTGTGGTATCTCACAAAGGCTTCTGATTTCCAGCTCTGTTAGCTCTGTCCTGACATGTTTTGTGGTTTCGAAGCTACAGGTCTTGTTGTGACCTCTTCTTTCAGGCTTCAGAAACATCTCTGTTTTGGCTGTGGAAATGTCAAGTGGTTTTTAGCAAAACCTGTTTTTCCCATAGAAAGCAAACGAAATAAAACTACAAGGACGAAAGCAACTGAGCGGCACCTTTTGAATCTGCTTTAAAAATATCGATGTGACTGGGAGTTGCCAGGAAGCTAAAATCGGGTAGGAACTTGCTGGAGCGTCAGGAAAGACTTGTGATGTCCTCTGACACTAGTGATGTCGTCTTCGTCTTGGAGGAAGGTCTTGAGCTTTTGTAACAAACCATTGGCTTTGCGGATGGATTGAACAACTTTGGAATCAGGAATTCCAAAATGGAATTTTGTTTGGTCCGTGGTAAAGGCCGGTTGGGTTCCACTCCTACGTTGTTGGTAGCAATCCCCGCTTCTCCTGTGACCTCGAACGCAGGTTGGGGACAATCGATGTGTTCATTAACTGCTGAGACAAGCAACACACTGCAGCTTCCAGCTCAAACAACATATCGCTTCCCCAAAAGGGTCTGACTTCATGTCTGGTGTTACTATGCTGGAGAATGTTCTCCTTGGTGAAGGAAGATCTACTGCCAAGCAGGTTTTTGCATGTGCTTTGGGTTTATCTGTGACAGTGTGAACCCAAACTTCACTGTGTCACACAGGTCCTGGGTGTTTAGCACTAGTGCATTAAGTGTGCCCTTGGCTTTGTGTTCTACCTCATGGAATGGGTTGGGTTGGAAGGGATCTTAAAGATCATCTTGTTCCAACCCTCCTGCCATGGGCAGGGACACCTCCCACTAGAGCAGGTTGCTCAGAGCCCCGTCCAACTTGACCTTGACTACTTCCAGGGATGGAGCGTCCACAGCTTCTCTGGGCAACGCGTTCCAATGTTTCACTAACCACAGAGTGAAGAGTTTATTCCTAATTTCTGATGTAAATCTCCCCTCTTCCGGTTTGAAGTCATCAGCCCTTATCCTGTCACTGAAAGTCCTTGTAAAAAGGCCCTCCCCAACTTTCTTCTAGGCCCTCTTGAAGGTCCTGAAAGGCCTCAGGAAGGTCTCCCCAGAACCTTCTCTTCTCCAGGCTGAAACAAGCTGAGCTTTCTCAGCCTGGCCTCCCAGCAGAGGCGCTCCAGCACTTGGATCAGTTTTGGGGCCTCCTGGCCCTGCCTCAACCAGATCCATGTCTTTTTTGTGTTGGAGGCTCCAGAGCTGGAGGCACAAGCGTTCCCACACCCTTTGCTGACAGTGTGGAGCGTTTCAGTGGCGCACGCCTTGGTGCATGTAGTCACAGCTCCCTTGTGTGAGGAACCGGTGCTGTGTGTTCCCCGAGTGAGGAGGAGAAACTGGGCCAGGAGGACACGGATCTGCCTGCCCAGCACACTCCAAGGAAATGTGAATGTTTACATCAGGAGTCTGTAGTAGCCAAGAGCTGTGTGTAGCTCCTGCTCTGGTGTCAAGACGCAGACTGTAGTGTGAGGATGTTGTCAGGATGATGTCAGAGCTCTGTGATAGAGCAGAGGCTGTAACTCAATTTCCTGAATTCCAGGAATTGTTTTCTAACCACTGTGCTACTGCTCTTCATTTCCAAGTCCTTTTTGCAGATACTGAAGTGCTTTNCAGCAGAGATGTTCCAGTCCCTTCACCATCCTCATAGCCTCCCACTGGACTCTCTCCAGTAGATCCCTGTCTCTCTTGCATTGGTGAGCCCTAAGCTGGATCCAATATTCCAAGTGGTCTCCCCAGGGCAGAGTAGAGGGTTAAGAGAACCTCCCTCAATATGCTGGACACACTTTTCTTAATGCCCCTCAGGATCCCATTGGCCTCTTGATGAGAAGAAACTTCTTTGGTGGGAAGATGTTGGAGCCTCCCTCTCTGGAGAGATTCCAAAGGCACCTGGACCCTGTGCTGCTGGGCCCCTTGCTCTGGGTGACCCTGCTGGAGCAGCGGGGTGACACCAGATGATCTCCAGAGGGCCCTTCCAACGATGCTGAGATTCTGTGGCACTTGTTGCTTGTGGTGAACGTTTGAAAACAGATTGACTATTAGAAGGCAGAGGTTGGCTTTTGATGGATTTCTCAATGTACTTGTGATAGCCCCAGTGTGCTCTTGGCAGGTGAGGAGCAGTAGTTGCAGTGCTTCTAATAAATAGTTATACTGGTCCCTGAGTCCAAAACAGAATTTCCTCTTTATTGCTCTTTGTAAGTAAGAAATCAGGATCTAGTTCCTATGTTGACTGGGCTCATATTAATGACTTCTTGGAAACAGAACTAACAGATAACTTTCCATTTTGAGAAATCCAATAGTGTAGTAAAAAAATCGCTGAAGCGTCTGACAGTTGGGGAAGTAATGAAAGGCAGTATTTATGGGTTTTATTTTTATTTTCTTGAAGGACATTGTTCTCCACTCAACACCAGATAGATATTTACAGAATTAAGCCTCTCAGTGCACAGAGTAGTAAGAGTGACCGGTTTGCGGTAGGCGTTGCGTTTTCGACGCAAAAAACTTCCTGACTTTAGAGAGAATTTCCAAATATTCCTATTTTTGTCCCCTTTTTGTCCTCAGGACTTTATCCACCAGTGATGACGTCGAGGACCGAGAAACTGAGAAAGGCCGCCTGGAAGAAGCTTATGAGAAATGCGACCGGGATTTGGACGAGCTCATTGTCCAGCACTACACCGAGCTCACCACCGCCATCCGCACCTACCAGAGCATCACCGAGCGCATCACCAACTCCCGCAACAAGATCAAACAGGTCTGGTCTGGCTTTGCCTGTCTTTCTATCTTTGTGTCCACTTGATGGCATCTGCTTGGGGTTACAAATCCATGCAACTTTTCTATCCTCTTCCACAGTGCTGTCCTTTTTCTTGGTGGTTGTCCTGATTTGAGTTAGAACAGAGCTAATACTGGTCAGTCGTATTATTTTCCAGCTCAGTCTTGAAGCCTCTGCGCTTTCTGAACTTAACGGCAGATTTTCATGGGCGCTCTCTGCATCCGGCAGGGATAACGCTCCGTGTTTCGAGTTACTGCCAAAGGTTGGGGTGTGCAGAAAGGCTCTTGCTTGTACTTGCTCCCATAGAAACCAAGGTCACCACGGGATCTTGTTCACCGTGTTGAGGTGCAGTAAGTAGGAGGTGGCACCTGTGGGGAGGAGTGGCCAGGAGAGGTGACCCCAAACTGACCAACGAGGGGTCCCATCCTGTGTACGGTGTACTCAGTATAAAGCTGAGGGACCACGAGGGTCAAGCCTCTTCTTCAATGGTCACCGTCCAAGCAGCCTCTGTCCGTTCTGCCTCCGATCCCAATATTGGATTCAATTCCAGAGTCCAGCTTCTGAATCTGGTTCCCATCTGCTGCCCAGTCCAGTCTGGAACTTCCCCAGTGCCTGCTCCACAGCATCAGTGGTGATGGAGGCATGATTACCATCAGGGCCTTGAGTTTCCTACTGAGTTTGTATATATTTGCATATATTTCACATTGTTGTTGTTTTTTTTTATTTAAGCTGCTTTAGTTTTCTTCTGCAATCCCTAAGTTTCTCTCCCTTACTCCCTTTTTCTTCCCCTTTGGGAAGGGAGAGGGGTTAATAGAGAGCATCTGTCACTCATCTAGTGGCCGGCCCAGCCCTAGACCTTGCCAGTAGCGTAGTGTTCTAAGCTTCTCTTTTAATTTTTTACTTCCCTCTCCCTTTTTCCAGCTACTTACCATCCTGAACTACCAAATGAATCACAAAACCAACTGTTACCCACTAGGCTTGATTTTTCCAGTTGCTCTGAGGCATGTCTAGGAGCAGCCCGTCCACTCCTAAGTAGTCCCAGCCTGTGTTTTCCATTGTATCCCTCTATTTGAGAAGCGAGGGGGGGATACGAAGCGAGAAGCTTTTCAGCGCCCCCTGTTCATTTATTGTCTGAGTCGGTTGCGCTCAGGTTTTGGAAGCCTAAGGGCTGCAGAACTACCAGCTTCCCATCAAATCTGTTTGTGTTGTGATACTTTGGCCTCCAACCACCTCCTAAATAGTCTGGGTGATTCATCAGCTTCCTTCTCGCTCTGAGAATACAAATTTTCCTGCTATTTCCAAACTCGGGGCTGTTGTGTGAACGTTACGTGAACTTCCTGCCCCCGTATCTTCTTGGATTTGGAGTGCTCACGCTTCGGAGGCGTACCAGGAAAGAACTCTTGGCTCTCTTTGTTGTGGACTTGTTCCATCTGCTCTCTCCCTGCAGCAAGAGATTAGTTCTTGGGTCTCCGGTCCTATCTTTTAGTTCTTGTGTAGTTTTGCTATATCTAAACTTCACAAACCAAGCACCAAATTAATTAATTTGGCTAGGCAGGCTGGAGAGCTGGGCAGACAGGTTGGAGAGCTGGGCAAAGGGGAACCTGATGAGGTTCAGGAAGGACGAGTGTAGAGTCCTGCATCTGGGGAGAAATAACACCAGGCACCAGGACAGATTAGAGGTCGTCCTGCTGGGAAGCAACTTCATGGAGAAAGACCTTGGAGTCCTAGTGGACAGCAAGTTGTCCATGGGAAAGTGTGTCCAGCAGGTTGACAAAAGCGCCAGTGGGCTCCTGGGGGGCATTAAGAAAAGTGTGTCCAGCAGGTTGAGGGAGGTTCTCTTGCCCCTCTACTCTGCCCTGGGGAGACCACTCCTGGAATACTGGATCCAGGTTGGGGCTCCCTGGTTCTAGAGGGACAGGGATCTACTGGAGAGAGTCCAGTGGGAGGCTCTGAGGATGGTGAAGGGACTGGAACATCTCTCCTGTGAGGAAAGGCTGAGAGCCCTGGGGCTGTTGAGGCTGGAGAAGAGAAGCCTGAGAGGGGATCTGATCCATATCTAGAAATCTCTGAGGGGTGGGGGTCAAGTGGAAGGGGCCAGGCTCTTGTCTGGGGTCGCCTGGGGTAGGACAAGGACTAACAGGTACAAGCTGGAACCCAGGAGGTTCCACCATAACAGGAGGAGAAACTTCTTTGCTGTGGGGGTGACAGAGCCTGGCCAGAGAGGTGGTGGAGTCTCCTTCTCTGGAGACTTTCCAAAGCTCCCTGGATCTGTTCCTGTGTGTCCTGCCCTAGGTGATTGTGCTCTGGCAGGGGGGTTGGACTTGATGATCTCTTGAGGTTCCTTCCAACCCCTACCATTCTATGATTCTAATTTATATTTTTCCTTGGTTCTGTGGAGGTCTCCTCTTTAAAACCTTTCACAGCGGTGCTTGAGACTCACTAGGCTTTTACTCTTGTGGGGCTGTGTACTGACCCTGCTGGCTTTTAAAACTTATTTAGCGTATTCCAAGAAAATGAGACCCTTCTGCTGCTTTCCAAGGGTAAGGGTTCATTCAAGGATTTATGTACAAGGCTCAGCCCTTTGAAAGCAGAGATCAATTGTGCTAAATTTGCAATAAGCTATAGCCAGTGGCCTATTTTCATGCGGTGTAGTGAGCTTTGCAGAGGTCAAAACAAACATAAAGGGCTGTGACCTTTTTAGTCCTGCTTAGAAGAATGACTGGAAGCGTGGAGGACCTTTTGATATTTAAGTTTTCTTATTAATTTTGGTCAATATTTCTTGAAGGAGCTTTGACCTAACCTCCTTGGAGGCCCCAGCTCTGGTTTGTCATCAATCTGTGTTACGCTACGAGACTTTTGTTTTTGATGTTCGCTTCTTGTGGAAGGTGGCTGAGCGCTCAGGCGTTGACGTACATTAAGGAATCGTGGAAGTGAGAGAGAGTCCAGATCCCTCTGTGTATTTCCCTGTTGTAGTCAATTCTTGTACGAATTCCTGCTGGAAAAGGCTTGGTTTTGAACCTTGCGTTAGAGATGTTACCGCTGTAAAACGAAATTAGGAAATGGAAACAATTGGATCTACCCAAGGGAGGTTTTCTGAAAGGATCCCTGTTCCCTCCTTCCCCTGTTCCCAAATGTAGATTGAGTTGATCTTCTTGCAAGGGCAGGAGTAGGGATGTCTTGTGAGATTCCTTCCAATCCCAGGATTCTTCTGCTGGCCTGATTTGGCTCGGTGTAACCGCAGTCCGGTGACGCTGCCGTGCTGGGTCGGGGAAACCCTTTCAATTAAGGTATTGAACAGGGCTTAAGTCTGAACTGAGCTCTGTACACATTTTAGTTTGCCTCTGCAGTGAGTTATGACACCACTACAGTAGATTTTTCTGCTGGTTGAGGATTTCTCTGTTATTCTTTTCAGAAGGACATTTCAGGGCGGTGTTACTGTATTGAAATCGCTGTCTTCTCAGCCTCCGGCTGGAGGCTGGTTTCTGTTCCAACTGGTATTTACTAGATGTCTGTATTTTGGTCCATCGATGTGTTTCTCATTTTTTTTTTTTAGGTGAACAAGGCAGGAGAATGTGCAGCTGAAGTGGGATTTCTGGAGTGCTCTGAAGGCTCGTTATTTAAAAATAAATTGAAGGGCCTACTTTTCAGAGTCGCTCTTCATGTGTAATTCAGTGAGAGTTCAGCCCGAGAAGAGGTTGAACCCAAAGTATTCATAACTTATCACAAAAACAAGAGTGGTGTGAAAGGAATGTGTGAAGCTGTGTTGCTAATTGCTTCCAGTTTTTAATATGTATTACTGATTTGCATTATGCAAGGAAACCTTGGTTTATACTGACCTTACCAGAGAATACTGGGAGAACCCAAAAGTAGGGAGGGTGGAGGAGGAAACCTCTTGATGTTTCCTGAATGGGGCAGAGCAGTAGAGACTCTGCCATTTTGAGAGGATGGTGTGAGAATCATAGACTGATTTGAGTGGGAAGGGACCTCTCAAGGTCATCTGGTCCCAACCCCCCTGCAGGGAGCAGGGACATCTGCAATTAGAGCAGGTTGCTCAGAGCCCCAGCCAACCTCCCCTGGAATGGTGCCAGGGATGGGGCAGTGACCCCCTGTACTGAGCACTGGTGAGGCCTCATCTTGTGTCCTGGGGGCAGTTCTGGGCCCCTCACTTCAAGAAAGATCTTGAGGTGCTGGAGCAGGTCCAGAGGAGAGTGACGAGGCTGGGGAAGGGACTGGAGGGAAAATCTTCTGAGGAGAGGCTGAGGGAGCTGGGCTTGTTTAGCCTGGAGAAGAGGAGACTCAGGGGAGACCTCATCATTCTACAACTACCTGAAGGGAGGTTGTAGTCAGGTGAGGGTCGGGCGCTTCTCCCAGGCAACTGGTGACAGGATGAGAGGGCCCGGCCTGAAGCTGCACCAGGGGAGGTTTAGGTTGGCTATTGCGAAGCGCTTCCTGACGGAAAGGGGGATTAAATGCTGGGATGCACTGCCCAGGGAAGTGGTGGAGTCGCCATCCCTGGAGGCGTTTAAGGAAAGACTGGACGTGGCACATACTGCCATGGTCTAGTTGATGTTGTGGTGTTAGGTCATAGGCTGGACTTGGTGATCTCAAAGGTCTAGTCCAGCCTCAAGAATTCTGTGATTCTGTGACCACTTCTCGGGGCAACCTGGACCAGAGTCTCATCACCCTCAAAACCCAACTGAATGGCCAACCCCAAGGAGTTTCTTCTGTAATGTAGTACCTTAATAAGTAATGGACATGCTGAATTGAACTACATCTTATTTGCTGTTTTTTTTCTGGTGAAACCATCTATAGATCTTACCAAAACCACTGTTACTGCTGGAGGTATTAGGAAAATTGTTGCACTCTTAACTAGTCATGTTTCAAGGAACGGACACCAGACTTGAAGAAAGAGGGAGAGGTGCCAAAAAATTTACTAGGCAGATGGAAAATGTTTACAGTGGAAAAATTAGTAGTGGCTTATTTGCTTTCAGTGAAAATTTGATTCTTGCTGTTTGCCAAAATACTGCATTGATTTTTTTTTTTTTTGGAAACCGTGCAATTAAGTCACGGTCAAGAGGATCCTGCACTTGTTCACGTTTTGATACGCAGTTAAATTTTCACTAGTGGTACAAAACTTGTCCTAAAAAAAACAAAGATCAAAGAATCATTCAGGTTGGAAAAGACCCCTGGGATCATCATGTCCAGCCATTAACCGCACTCTACAAAGCTCACCCCTAAACCAGATCCCCCAACACCACATCTAAGGGACCTTTAAACACCTCCAGGGATGGGGACTCCACCACCTCCCTGGGCAGCCTATTCCAATGGCTGACTCCTCTTTCTGGGAACATTTTTTTCCTGATGTCCAGTCTAAACCTCCCCTGTTGCAGGTTGAAGCCATTTCCTCTTGTTCTATCACTAATGACCTGTGAGGAGAGACCAGCACCAACCTCTCTACAATGTCCTTTCAGGTAGTTGTAGAGAGTGAGGAGGTCTCCCCTCGGCCTCCTCTTCAAACTAACCAGCCCCAGCTCCTTCAATCGCTCTTCCTGAGATTTATTCTCCAGGCCCTTCACCAGCTTTGCTGCCTCCTGTGCCCTCGTCCCAGCACCTCCAGATCTCTCTTGTGTTGAGGTGCCCAAAACTAGACACAGTACTCCTGGTGTGGCCTCACCACAGGGGCACAATCACCTCCGTACTCCTACTGGTAAAACTTATGCAGTTCTACTTTGTATGGACTGGATGCTTCCCTTCAGCCAAAGAAATACCCAGAAATTTTAAGGAACACGGCTTTGATTCAAGTCTTGTGATATTTTTAGAATTCCTAAGAAATGAAACGTGGGAAAGGGCTGATTTGCTACAAACCTCAGTTACAGGCGAGTGACTGACTTCATCTTTTGACACGTTGCTTGTAGGTGAAGGAGAATCTGCTGTCGTGCAAGATGCTGCTGCACTGCAAGCGGGACGAGCTGCGCAAGCTGTGGATCGAAGGGATCGAGCACAAGCACGTTCTGAATCTGCTGGATGAGATCGAGAACATCAAGCAAGTGCCTCAGAAGCTGGAGCAGTGCATGTCCAGCAAGCGCTACCTCAACGCCACAGACATGCTGGTAAGGGGTGGTACCTCCTGCTGGGCCACTATCGACCAGAGACACACTGGTTGGGTGCTGATCATCTGCAGGCACGTCTGGTGTCTGTTATTTCTCACAGCATCCTTGCAGCTAAACTGGGGAAGTGTGATCTGGAAGATGGGTAGTGAGGTGGATTGTGAGCTGGTTGAAGGAGAGAAGTCAGAGAGTTGTGGTCATTGGGACTGAGTCTGGTTGGTGGCCTGGATGGATCTAGTGGAGTCCCTCAAGGGTCAGTGCTGGGGCTGGTGCTGTTCAATAGATTCATCAGCACCCTGGCTGAGGGAGCAGAGGGCACTGTCAGCAAGTTTGGTGTTGACATGGAGCTGGGAAGAGTGGCTGACCCACCAGAGCTGTGCAGCCAGCCAGCCAGACCTGGACAGGCTGCAGAGCTGGGCAGGGAGACATTTAATGAAGTTCAAGAAGGGCGAGTGGAGAGTCTTCCTCTGGGAAAGAACAGCCCCAGGCACCAGTGTAGGTTGGGGACTGAGCTGTTGGAGAGCAGCGTAGGGGAAAGGGACCTGGGGGTCCTGCTGCACAGCAGGATGGTTGTGAGCCGGCATTAGGCTCTTGTGGCCAAGAAGGCCAATGGCATCCTGGGGGGCATTACAAGGGGATGTGGTTGGTTAGGTCAAGAGAGGTTCTTCTGCCCCTCTGCTCTGCGCTAGTGAGACCCCACCTGGAGTACTGGGCCCCTTAGTTCCAGAAGGACAGGGAACGGCTTGAAAGAGTCCAGCTCAGAGCCACCAAGATGATGGAGTGGAACATCTTCCTTCTGAGGAAAAGGCTGAGGGAGCTGGGTCTCTTTAGCCTGGAGAAGAGGAGACTGAGGGGTGACCTCCTTCATGTTTATAAATATGGGAAGGGTGAGCATCAGGAGGATGGAGCCCAGCTCTTCTTGGTGGCACCCAATGATAGGACAAGGGGCAATGGGTGCAGCTGGAGCAGAGGAGGTTCCAGGGAAAGGTAAGAATGGACTTTTTCTCCATGAGGGTGCCAGAGCCTGGCCCAGGCTGCCCGGAGAGGTTGTAGAGTCTCGTTCTCTGGAGACATTCAAAACTCACCTGGATCAGTTCCTATGTGACCTCTAGGTGATCCTGCTTTGGCAGGAGGGTTGGACCAGATGATCTTTCGAGGTCCCTTCCAATTCCTGGCATTCTGTGATTTCATTGTATTTTGGGATATTTTCCTGCTTAGTTTCTTCTTTGGACATTTGTTGCTTTCTTGTCCAGGAATTTCCATTTGGAAATGGAAATTGCAGTCCTTCCTGACTGGACTTAGGGCTTCATTCTCCCATCCGTTCTTTTCAGCTCTTGGATTTCAGAGCTGACTTTACCTGCTTGTGTCCTGATGCTGTTGCATTCTTTCCCTAACCATTGAGCTTTCTACCTGCATGGTCTGCAGAGAGGATTTCCTTCTGCTTTAATTTAAAATTAATTTCCTGGACACCTGCCCTGTATCATCTTTTTCTTTTTCTTGATATCTTGTCAATTATTTCAAAACCTTTTTTTGATATGGAAGAGCTCTCCTGTTTCTCTCGTATTTTGTCTCCCAGAATGCACTCTCAACTTTGGTCATGATTCAGAGGGGAATGTTTTTCACCAGTTAGGTTGGTTTGCCTCTCCTTGTCTCCCTCTGGGTCTTTTACCAGGACTCTTGATCCTTTCTACTTATTTCATCTCTTTTCATCTCTCTCCTCCTTCCCTTCAAGTGTTTTTTCCTCTTCAGTTCAATCTCTTTTTACCAGCATACCTTGTAATTCCAGTTTTGTAGTAGAAGTGGAAGTTTCCTGGACTTCTCTAAGAATGATCTTTTCAGTCTCCTGTTTCTAAACTTAACAAGCACATGTTCCCACCAGGCTCCAGTCCTTTCTTAGCTGGAACTGTCTTTTACCAGTGATTAAAAACTTGACAAGGGTGGTGATACTTCCTTCTCTACTCAGTCCTAAGATGTGCAGTGCCGAGTCCACTGGGCTCTCCAGTAACTCCATCTCTCTCTTGGACTGGATTGAGTCCAGTACAAGATCACAAGGAAGGTAAAGGGACAGCAGCATCTCTCGTGTGAGGAGAGGCTGAGAGAGCTGGGTCTGCTTCACTTGGAGAGGAGAAACCTCAGGAAGATCTTATCGATGGTTATAAATGTCTGATAGGAGGGTACAAAGAAGAAAGAGCCAGGTTTTTCTTAGCAGAGGAGAAGAGGCAGTGGACACAGACTGAAACACAGGAAATTGTGTGAATGTCAAAAAACCACACTTTTTTCACTCTGAGGATGGTTGGACACTGGAACAGGTTGCCCAGAGAGGTTGTGGAGTCTCTATCTGTGGAAAAATTTCAAATCCAGACTGGATGTGGTCCGAGGTGACCATGCTTGAGCAGGAAGGTGGATTCAATGTTCTCCAGAGGTCCTTTTCAAGCTTAAGCAGTCTGTGATTCAAAAGGGAGGAGAAAAAAAATGTCTGTTTATATTCCTCTTGGTGTTTGTCAGAGAATGTCTTCAAGGAGATGTTTTAATTGCTTTCTTTTGTTTGTTTTTTTTGTTTATTTTTTTCAACTTTACTATCCTTTGTATTTGTCTTGCCTGTGTCTCATCACTTCTTGTTGATAAATCATTATTCAACAGAATAAAGAGCTGGAAATCTTATGGCCCAGGTTGCCTCGAGAGGTGGTGGCTACCCCATCCCTGGCCCCATTGCAGGGGAGGTTGGCTGGGGCTCTGAGCAACCTGCTCGAGTTGCAGATGGCCCTGCTCCCTGCAGGGGGGTTGCACCAGATGACCTTGCAAGGTCCCATCCAATCCAAAATATTCTATGATCTTAGTGTTGTCACCTCGTATTACTTGAGCTCAGACTTGAACTATGAATTTCCTTCATTCTGTTTTGTCTCATTTTACCTTAAACACAGCTTTCTAAAATTTACCTGGTTCCTCTGAAATGTTTTCAGCAGTTTGATGCCAGTCTTCTCATCTCTTTCTTGGGTGGCTGTCAAGTAGAAGGGGCCAGGCTCTTGTCAGAGGTGCCCTGGGATAGGACGAGGGGCAATGGGCACAAACTGGAACCCAGGAGGTTCCACCTCAGCAGGAGGAGAAACTTCTTTGGTGTGAGGGTGATTGAGCCTGGACCAGGCTGCCCAGAGAGGTGGTGGAGTCTCCTTCTCTGGAGACTTTCCAACCCCCAGATCTGTTGCTGTGTGTCCTGCCCTGGGTGCTCCTGCTCTGGCAGGGGGGTTGGACTCCATGATCTCTAGAGGTCCCTTCCAACCCCTACCGTTCTGTGATTCTCTGATGGACTGTGTAACCCTGTCTGGATTTTTGTTTTTGCTGTCACACCCTCTTGTCTGAACTCACTCTGCTGTCATCTTCTAGATTATTTTTCTGTTGCTCATGTTCATGCCATGCCTGGAGGTACCATCTTTCTGTAATCTGATCACAATATTCCCTTTCTGTCTTATAAGAACATCTTCCAGGAACCCTCTCAACCTTATTCTCCTTGGAGCCTCAAGATGAGCTATTTTCTTATCTTTCTCAGCATATTGTGAGCCACCTGGGATGGGGAATGTATCCACTTCTGTCATGTAGAGTGGAATTTTCATGCTTCTTTAGCGAGACTTTCCAACCAGTTCTTAGAATCCCTGAAAACAGATCAGCAGTGCAATGACTCGAGGTGTGAGCAGAGCGCAGTCAGGTTCAGCTAAAACTTTTGTCAAGTTTCTGATGTAGGGAATTGGAGTGTGGTCTTCCTCTGATCCTTTCAGTTCTGATAAATGAAGTAGTAGATGTAAATTAAGGGTGTTCAGTGTAGGGAAAACCACGGTATTCAGAGTTAACACCAGTACCAGTTGAAATTTCTTTCCTGTGAGGGTGACGGGCAGCCTGGTCCAGGCTCTGGAGAGGCTGTGGAGTCTCCTTCTCTGGAGACTTTCCAACCCCCTCTCAATCTGTTGCTGTGTGGCCTGCCCTGGGTGATCCTGCTCTGGCAGGGGGGTTGGACTTGCTGATCTCCAGAGGTCCTTTCCAACCCCTAATATTCTATGATTCTATGATGATTCGGTGTAATGTTGTTACTTTTTCTTTACTAATGGACTTGCCAGTTTGCATGATTTGGTGTTTGGGGTTTTATATTCAAAAAAAGTTCTTTTCTGAAGAAAATTCCTTAAAAAATAATTTCCCATCTGAATGATATGAATTGTAAGAGGAAAAATAAAAATACTTAGGATTTAGGACTTACATATTCTCTAGAAATGGTTTTCAACATAGAATCCTAGAACGGTAGGGGTTGGAAGGGACCTCTGGAGATCGAGTCCAACCCCCCTGCCAGATCAGGATCACCCAGGGCAGGACACACAGCAACAGTTCACGATGTTGTTTGTTTTTTAACACATGAAGGAACGCAGAGAAACCTTAAGTGAAAACGGAGCCCTCTGTTCCAGCCCTTCATGGGCAGGTTGCAGATCTCATTGGAAGACAAGAGTCCCTGGAATAAAGGAATAAGAATGGACCTGCATTTGGAGCTTTTTCCACAGACAAAAACCGCTGCAGGCTCATTGGCTTTTGCCAGCCCCTGTTAACGTGGCGTCTGCAAGGCTGTGATGTGGTAACTACTCTCTGGCTGCAGGATAATTCTGTTCTCCTTTGAAAGGAGACAAATAGTCTGTAGAATAATCACAGAATCAGAATGCCAAGAGTTGGAAGGGACCTCAAAAGATTGAGTCCAACCCCCCTGCCAGAGCAGGGTCACCTAGAGTAGGTCACACAGGAACGTGTCCAGGTGGGTTTTGAATGTCTCTAGTGAAGGAGACTCCACAACCTCTCCGGGCAGCCTGGACCAGCCTGTCACACTCACTGCGAAAAAAGTTCATCCTTGTGTTTCCCTGGAACCTCCTCTGCTCCAGTTTGCACCCAGTGCCCCTTGTCCTGTCATTGGGCATCACTGAGAAGAACCTGGCTCCGTCCTCTTGACACTGCTCTTGCCATATTTATAAACATGAATGAGGTCACCCCTCAGGCTCCTCTTCTCCAAGCTGAAGAGACCCAGCTCCCTCAGCCTTTTCCTCAGAAGGTGGATGCTCCACTCCTTCTATTATCTCAGTGGCTCTGCACTGGACTCTTTCAAGCAGTTCCCTGTCCTTCTGGAACTGAGGGGCCCAGAACTGGACACAGTATTCCAGATGCAGCCTCACCAGGGCAGAGTAGCGGGGAGAAGAACCTCTCTTGACCTACTACCCACACCCCTTCTAATCCACTCCAGGATGCCATTGGCCTTCTTGGCCACAGGGGCCCATTGCTGGCTCACAAACATCCTGCTGCCCACCAGGACCCCCAGGTCCCTTTCCCCTACGCTGCTCTCCAACAGGTCAGCCCCCAACCTACACTGGTCCCTGGGGCTGTTCTTTCCCAGATGAAGACTCTCCACTTGCCCTTGTTGAACTTCATGAAATGTCTCCCCATCCAGCCCTGCAGCCTGTCCAGGTCTCTCTGTCTGGCAGCACAGCTCTGGTGGGCCAGCCACTCCTCCCACTTTTGTGTCATCAAGAATGGCTGAACTGTCAGGGTGCAGAGCGTGTCGGAATCTTGCCGTCTTTTCCTTTTGTCCCTCAAGGTAAACAGATGCTGGTGGCTTAGGAAAAAAACAACCCAAACTTATCTGTCAAGGAGCTTGTGTCCCTCCCGTGGAAGTTGGGGCACTGATTAATATTGTTGCCTGTAGCCTCCCGATACGTACGGTCGGAACGGAGCCCTTTGCGGTCCTCGCGTTGGGCCGGTGGAAGTGCTTCTGTTGGCATCGCTTCTGGTCCCCGCTTTGCTTTTCTGCTGCCTCTTCTTTGTATTCCGCTCACGTTAATTGAAGTAATTTTGCCACTGAAGCGCGTTTCAAACCTCTGCATTTAAATTGCAATTTTAATTCCCTGATTGTTTGGAAAAGACGGCTGAAGATGGCTTGTTACAGGTTTCATTATCGCTCAGAACTCTCCAGCTGCCGGTTCTAATGTGCAGCAAGTGAGGAATTCTGGGAAGAATTGTTAATAAAAGAACGGCAGCTTTTCCCAGGAGTACGAGCACAAGCCAAAGGTTTTTTTTTTTTTTGTGACAGCTTAATGTTGGTTAAAGTTAAAAATTTGAAGTGGCAGCTTTTTTGTTTCTGATTCTGTATCTATCTAGAGTAGCACAGGGGAGCTTCAAATATCACGTGTTCACCTCCTGGGTTCCTTCAGCGTCTTGTTCCTGCCTCCAGTGAGCAGAGCTGGTAGGATCAGGTTGGCTGTTCTAGAATAGCACCTTCCACAGGCTGTGTCACAAAAGCCTCATTCCCATCTCCTTGGAATTGTGAAGCTTTGAAGAAATTGGGAGGATCTGGAGTAGACAGAGCTCCTGTTTGAGTTTGGATACCTGGCAGTTATTTTCACTTTTTGTATGTTTTTTTTTTTAAAAAAGTACGAGGTTGTTTGGTTTTTCTCTCCAGGATCTTTTCTTTCACACACTTTATCGCTGAAAGTAATGCATTTTTATGTGGCAGCAGAGTGCATGTGCACATCTATCTGTGTATTTTCAGTTTAACTTAAAACATAAAGAGGTTTAGGGGAGACCTTCTCACTCTGAACTCCCTGACAGGAGGTTGGAGCCAGCAGGGGGTCAGGCTTTTCTCCCAGGGAACAAGCAACTAGATAAGGAACTGGCCTCCAGTTGCCCCAGGGGAGGTTCAGGTTGGACCTGGGGAACAATTTCTTCCCCTCTAGGGTTGCCCAGGCTGCTCAGGGCAGGGGTGGAGTCCCCCTGATCCCTGGAGGGATTTAAAAGTTGGGGAGATGTGTCGATCAGTGGTAGACTTCACAGCGTTAGGTTTGTGGTTGGACTCAATGGTCTTAAAGGTCTTTTCCTACCTAAATGATTTGATGATCAGGTGTTAAGAGGGGAATTCTGACACAAAAGGATCTTACCAAGAAGAGATCTCCAAAAGGACAAGCAGCAGAGCTGGTGGCAGAGTCAGATTTGGGTTGGGGCTACGACTTGTATGTGGCCTGGAAGCACCATCTTGGTTGCTTCCAGAAATTTAACCCTTCTACAAGAGATGTTTTAGATGTTCTGCACAACACTGTAGCCAAGCCAGAAGCAACTTGAAGCAGAGGATGGACAGCAGGGGACAAGGACAGAAGATTTCCTCCTTGGAGGAAGCATTTCCCTGTCTCACTTCCCTTGGCTCTGGGCTGGACACTGAAGGGCAGCGCTTTCTGCCTGGCAGTTACTTCGTTAAGTATCTTAGAGGTCTGTGGTGTTGATCTAATTGTTCTGGCTCTACTGTTGACCCATGAGGTACCCATGGGAAGAAATGAGTGTTTTCCATTTGTTTAAATAACCTAAGAGATGAAATGCTAAAAACAGTGGAGGGAAGAAATGTTGCTGAATCAAGTAATTAAAGGTCATATCATAATACGATTAAACACAAATTGCTTAGGCTACTTTCTTTGCATTTCCAGGCTTTTATGTATCTTGCTTTGCAATTTGAGTGAACTAATACTGCTTTGCCAAAGTATGTAGAGTTTAAAAAGTCTTTGAATTCCAGTAGAGCAGGAAACTCTGTGTTTAACACCCGCCAGCAACTAAGAACCACATTACTGCTCGCTCACAGCCCCCCAGCGGGATGGGGGAGGATGAGGAGAGGAAAAGTGAGAAAACTTGTACGTTGAGATAGAAGCAGGTTAAGTGAAGCAAAACAAGGAATTTATTTGTCCTTTCCCATTGGCAGCAGGTGTTCGGCCATCCCCAGAACAACTGGGCTCCATCATGCAGTGACTTGGGAAGATGCCATCACTCTGAACATCCCTTTCCTTCCTTCTCCTTTCCCCAGTTTTGTACACTGAGCGTGATGTCGTATGGTCCGGAGTATCCCTTTGGTCAGTTGGGATCAGCTGTCCTGGCCGTGTCCTCTCCTGGCTTTTTGGGCACCCCAGGCCTGCTCACTGATGGGATGAGGAGCAGAAAAAGCCTTGTCTCTCTGTAGGCACCGCTCAGCGACAACTAAACCATCCCTGTGTTGTCAACGCTGTTCAAATTTCTTTTGTTAGAAGGAAGACCAGATGAAGAGTGAAGGTGGAAAGAGGGAAGTGCAGAGCCCTCTGGTTACTCTTCACTTCAGTTCACACCTCCTTGCGTTGCTGAGCTGGGAACTGATGTGTCCGTGGTGCTCACGAGCGCGTCCTCCTTTAGCCGGCGCCTCTTTGTCCCAAGAAACACAAAGCTGAAGTGACAGTGATTTGTTTCTCAAGTAGACCAGGGAATGCTCCAACACCTGATGATCTTTGTTTCTTTTTTTTTTAGTTTGTGCTTTTTTTTTTTTAATGTTAAGAATTTTTATTTCAGTTTCCTTGTCAGGGAGAGAAGAATCCATCTCCTGCTTTACTTCCTGAAGTGAATGATGGTACCGGGCTTTTCTCCGAGCCGCCTGCTTTCTAACGGCATATTTGCGTTGTTGCCGCTTTGCTCGGTTGCTCGAGTTGAGCTGGTGGCCGGTGCTGTTGTATTTCATTGAATGTGCTTGGCACGGCCTCCGGCTCCGTGGGAGAGGAGATTGGTTTGCAGGGAAATGAGGTCATTTTCAGTTGTGCTGATGCAGCAAATTTCAAGCAGACGGAGTTCACCACCAGCAGCCGTCGGATGCATTAAGTGTATTTTTCCTCAGGTCTGTAGGCTGTAAGTCTGGTGAGGAGCAGCTGAGGGAGCTGGGCTTGTGCAGCCTGGAGCAAAGGAGGCTCAGGGGAGACCTTCTGGCTCTCCACAGCTCCCTGACATTCAGGAGCTTGGATCCAGGGAGGGTCGGGCTCTGCTCCCAAGGAACAAGCATCAGGACAAGAGGAAATGGTCTGGAGTTGCTCCAGGAGAGGTTTAGGCTGGAGTTGAGGAACAATTGAGCACCAGGACAAGAGGCAGTGGCTTCCAGTTGTCCCAGGGGAGGTTTAGGTTGGAGCTGAGGAAGAATTTCTCCAGTCCCCTTTGTGGTTGTCCAGGCCTGTGCCAGGCTGCCCAGGGCAGGGCTGGAGTCCCCCTGCTCCCTGGAGGGGTTTCCAAGGCGTGGAGATGTGGTGCTGAGGGACAGGAGTTAGTGGTGCCCTGGCAGGAATGAGGCAACGCTTGGAATTGATGATTTTAAAGGTCTTTTCCAACTGAGATCATTCTGTAATACCAATTAACTGAGGCAGGGTGAGATCTTTAATATGAAGGATGTCCACCTGGGCTGTTTCACTGCAGAGAAAAAATAATTTTGTTTTTTCAAAAAAAATTGGAAAATTTAAATATGAGGAAGGAAAAAACCTCAGGTGCTTAACAAGATGCATTCACATCCTTTCTCTGTTGTTCCTGGATGTTGTGACTGGATCATCTCAAAGGTCTTTCCCAACCTAAATGGTTTTAAGACTATGATGTGTATTGGGTGAATTTTTTTTTTTTGAAGCATTGCCCTCGTGAAATCCAACCTGTGTATCAGAAACATACCAGTCCAAGCTGGAGATGCCAAGCAGCTCTGTCGTCCACATGCCAAAGGAAAAAAGAGTTTGTTTTTTAACTGCAGGGATTTGCAACGCAATTGGGCTACTTTAGGGGGTGAGAACACTGGCAGAAGTCGAAGACATTTTAGTAGTTCAGAAATACAGGCACACGGATAAAGATATGTTGGAAAACTGTGAGAACAAAGAACCTCACTTGCTGGGGAAGTGGGATTCAAAGGAGGAGCTTGAAATGCCGAGGTGTTTTCCCAGGAGCAAAGGGGAGGATGTTGCTCCGTGCGGGTGCAATTGGAATCTTCTCGCTCATCCCGTGATGAGCGTGTCCAACTCAATGGCAGCGTCCCCTGCCTGTCTGTGCACCTCGTGTTAATTGTCTGCGAAGGAATTTGGGGTGGTTAACATCTTCTGGAAACCCCCTGGATCTTCATAGCTCTGGGGAGAGTTGAGAGTTGTACCTATAGCTGCTGCCTGTGGCTTTCCTCAGGGTGGTACATGAGCCACCATGTACCCAGGTGGCCTAGAAGGCAGATGCCATCCTGGCCTGGATCAAAACCAGTGTGTCCAGCAGGAGCAGGGAACTGGTTGTGCCGTTGCACTCGGCACCGGTGAGGCCACAGCTCGAGTGTTGTGTTCGGTTTTGGGTGCTGCAGGACAAGAAAGACATTGAGGTGCTGGAGCAGGTTCAGAGAAGGGTATCCAAGCTGGTGAGGGGTCTAGAGAACATGTCTTATGAGGAGCAACTGAGGGAACTGGGATGGCTTGAGTCTGGAGAAGAGGAGGCTGAAGGGAGACCTTTTCGCTCTCTAACTGAAAGGAGGTTGTAGTGAGGTGGATGTTGGTCTCTTCTGCCAAGAAACGAGCAATAGGAGAAGAAGAAATGGCCTCAATTTGTGCCAGAGGAGGTTTAGATTGGACAATAGAAACAATTTCTACGCTGAGAGTGCGGTGAGGCGTTGGAACAGACAGCCCAGGGCAGTGGTGGAGTCACCATCACTGGAGCTGTAGATGTTGCACTTCGGGACACGGTTTAGTGGTCATGGTGGTGTTGGGTAGAAGGCTGGATTTGATGATCTTGGTGATGTTTTCCAACTTTAAATGATTCTGTGAGGAGAGGTTCTCCTCACAGACTGAGGGAGTTGGGTCTGTTCAGCCTGGAGAAGAGAAGGCTTTGGGGAGACCTTGTGGCCTTCCAGTATCTGAACGGGGGATACTGGGGAGGGACTTCTTATAATGGCTTGTGGTGATAGGATGAGGGGCAATGGTTTGAAACTAGAGCAGGATAGATTTAGATTGGACACTAGGAAGAAGTTCTTTTCTCTGAGGGTGGTGAGACACTGGAACGGGTTGCCCAGAGAAGCTGTGGAGCCTCCTCCCAGGGAAGTGTTTAATACCAGTCTGGATGGGGCTCTGAGCAACCTGCTTTCGTGGGAGGTGCCCCCCCACGGCATTACATTTTGGAATTAGTGCCGTAAGTGGAAGTAAAAGACTTGTTGGTTTGGGATTCTACAGAAATGTTTTGATCAGAATATCAAGATTTTGGCCCTGCTTGAAATTTTCTTTCTTCTGAAATACAAACCCGGTAATGATTGCTCAGTCCTCCTTCCCTTGAAGTCTTTCCCCAATGTGTCATGTCATTGTTGACCTAATTGATGACTAAAGAAGCCTTTTAGAAAACAGAGGTGAGGAGCTGGCATCTCCAGGGTTGTACCTCATTCCAGGTTACCTACTGAGGTGTGGAAAATTTTTTCCTAAAGGGAACCGTTTTGTATGGGCTCGAAACAATTGCCAAAGCCCGTGACTTCCAGTGGCGATTCTGCTGAGGTCTGGATGAGAAAGAAAGCAGGTTCGTTTTTATTAGGTTGCTGTACGCACAGGAGATGTGGGGGTCACTAGAACATCAGCGTGGAAATTGGGAGTAATCGGTCCTTTAAAATCCTGAACCTTTCCGCAGACGTTGGGATTTCTTAGTGTAAAGCTCCAGTAATGAATTTTGGTGGAACACTTTGGAGTTCCTTGTACCAGAAGTGTTGAGATTATGCATTGTTAGAACACTTCCTGCCTCTTTTCTATACCTTTATTTTAATTTCTTTTTTTCTCTTTAAATTCTATTTTCTGATTATCTTTTCCTAAATGAACCTGCTAGGCTGCGATTCAAGCCATCAGAACACGGAGAGTTTCTTTCCCTTGGAAACATCTTATCGTTTTTTGTGTTTCCCTCAGTGTACTTATCGATAACTTGATCTCCTTCTTTTTATCCCGTAATTTCCATTATCTGAGGCAGCCAATGGCACGAAACCGTTCGTGCCTAATATTGCCTCATTTGCATTGCTTGACCTCGGCCCTTCCGCTCGTAGTTACCGCACCGACGGGCATCGATACCTCTCTAGGGTATTCCTGCCTGGCTGTTGGCTCTGCTAATAACAACCATTCATTAAGCTGATGAAAAGTTGATTAGATAAGAAAACACCTTGGAACGAAGGAAGGCTCTGCTGCCGTTCGGCGAGATCTGAGCCGGCTGGAGAGCTGGGCAAAGGGGAACCTCATGAAGTTCAACCAAGGCAAGTGCAGGGTCCTGCCCCTGGGGAGGGATAACCCCCTGCACCAGGACAGGGGAGGGGGAATCTGCTGGGAAGCAGCTCCATGGGGAAGGACCTGGGAGTGCTGGGGGGCAAGAAGTTCCCCATGAGCCAGCAATGGGCCCTTGTGGCCAAGAAGGCCAATGGTCTCCCAAGGGGCATGAAGAGGAGTGTGGGCAGCAGGTTGAAGGAGGTTCTCCTCCTCCTCTACTTTGCCCTGGTGAGACCACATCTGGAGTATTGTGTCCAGTTCTGGGCTCCCCAATTTAGAGCGACAGGGAAATGCTGGAGAGAGTCCAACAGAGGCTATGAAGATGATGAAGCAACTGGACATCTCTGCTGTGAGGAAAGGCTGAGAGCCCTGGGGCTGTTGAGTCTGGAGAAGCAAAGCCTGAGAGGGGAGCTGATTCATGTCTATAAATATCTAAGGGGTGGGGGTCAAGTGGAAGGGGCCAGGCTCTTGTCAGTGGTGCCCTGGGATAGGACAAGGAATAACAGGTGCAAGCTGGAACATAGGAGGCTTCACCTCAACAGGAGGAGAAACTTCTTCACTGAACCAGACTGCCCAGAGAGGTGGTGGAGTCTCCTTCTCTGGAGACTTTCCAAACCCCCCTGGATCTGTTGCTGTGTGTCCTGCCCTGGGTGATCCTGCTCTGGCAGGGGGGTTGGACTTGATCTCCAGAGGTCCCTTCCAACCCTACCAGTCTGTGATCCTGTGAAGGTGAAGTAGATGTGCCTGGCATCTTTTTATGGTGAGAGGATGCTGCAGGTACCTGACAAGACACTGTCCTTAAGGCAACACATCTCTGAGGGAAGGCATCTTAACACACCTGTCGCATTACAATCGGTGCTGTGGGGAACGGGCTTTTCTGGACACGGAATTCAATCCTGCCTGATTATAAAGTAGATGCAGCGAGGAGAACTTTGCTTCAGAGAATTGCTCCTGCCATTTAACGATGATTCTTTCTCAGGAGTGCTCTCTCCAGCTGGAGAGTTTGGTGCCTTAGTTTACATTTGCTTCCATTTTAACTCATCGACATGGTTGTATCGCACACCTTCAGGGTCATATTTCTTCTGCTGTTTTCCCAGTTGTTATTTTTTGTCATGAATATATGCTATGGACTGTATTGAGACGTTTATCTTATCACCTCATCTTTAAACACAACAGGTGTTTTTCCAGCTGTTGCTGGTCTTTCCATGTGTGTGTTTAAAAAAACAACTCTGTAAATCCATAGAATTGTTTTGGTTGGAAGAGCCCTTCAAGATTGAGTCCAACCGTTAACCCATCCCTGCCAGGGCACCACTAACCCCTGTCCCCCAGCACCACATCTCCAGGGCTTGGAAACTTCTCCAGGCATCATGGGGACTCCAGCCCTGCCCTGGGCAAGAACCTAACGACCTCTTTGGGGAAGAAACTGTTTCTAGTATCTAATCTAAACTTTCCCCTGGTGTATCTTGAGGCCAGTTCCCCTTGTCCTATCTCTTGTTCCTTGGGAGCAGAGCCCGACCACCCCTGACTCCAAGCTCCTGAATGTCAGGGAGTTGTGGAGAGCCAGAAGGTCTCCCCTGAGCCTCCTTTGCTCCAGGCTGCACAAGCCCAGCTCCCTCAGCTGCTCCTCACCACACTCCTGCTCTAAACCCATCCTAAGCTCTGCTGTTCTTTGGTGGCCATGCTCCTGCCCCTCAGTGTCCTTCTTGTACAGACCTAGTTCTGTCTGCAGTAAAATATTGGAACAAACACTCAGGGAATCTGTTGAAGATGGATTGGGTTGTGGAACAATATAAAATAATCTGGGTAAATCTGATTACACTCTGAAATATGTAACTTTTAAGTTAGTGAGTGGTGGATACAAAGGTGCAATACACTTAGGTTTTTTTTCGGTAAAGCACTTGAAACATTTTTGGGTGAATTTAACACGGTTGTTTTCCCCTGAAGTGAACTGATTTATGTCGGGTAAAGTTGACATAACGCTGGCAAGGACCTTACGAAATGGTTTGAGGGCAGAAATATCGTCACGCAGACCTCGAGGACAACTCTATGCTGAAGAGCTCATAAACGAAGATGGACGGGCAGTGCCTGTTGAGGAGGAGGCAGTGGTTGTGTTACACTGCAGTATAATGTTACCTTCTGTGAATTTCTGAATTCTGGGATGAAATTAAGTAAATGAATAGGTGAAGAGGTAATTGAAAGGAGTTAAAGATTCCTCTAACAAGATACGGGACGTGGAGAGCATAAAAGATTTGAAATGTCATCTTCAAGACTGCAAGAGGTTTGCCTATAAAAGAAAAATGTTGATGTTTTTTACTGGAATGTGTTAGGATCCTGGTGTTCTAGACATGATTCAGAGAGAGGGAAGACTCTTGGGACAGAGATGATCCTGAAAAAAACCACTTTTCTTAATGGCAATTAGTCCTAAATGAAGGTGTGTTAAATCAGAGGACAAAAAAGTGCGGAAAAGGGAAGGGAAGAGTATTTTCTAAATTCTTTTGACCACCTTCACAATACCTACAAGTCTATTGCCAGTCCATGCTGGTGCTCCAGCAAGATTAGAGAGGTCCATGCAGGGTCAGCCCAGAGATGGTCTTAGGCCCAGCCTGTGTCTGTTGCAGAGGATGCTTTGGAAGGAGAGCAAGGACAGAGCAAGCGATAGGAATCCTTTCCCAAACTCTCCGTGAGCCTGCGGTGGTTGGCAATGTGCCGCTTCTGGTGGAAGAGCTCCTGTCGTCTGGTTGAGTAACTCTCAATAGATGTTCTGTCCCTGAATTTGTCCCTGTCTCTTATTTTACACTAGTTTAAATTTCTGGCTTTGCCGCTGTTGTTTGGCCATGAGTTCTGTAGCTGGCCTGACCTGCTTCTTGAAGGTGATACTGAATAATTTCATAGAATCATAATAGCATAGAATGGTAGGGGTTGGAAGGGACCTCTGGAGATCATGGAGTCCAACCCCCCTGCCAGAGCAGGATCACCCAGGGCAGGCCACACAGCTACACATCCAGGGGGGCTGGAAAGTCTGCAGAGGAAGAGACTCCACCACCTCTCTGGGCAGCCTGATCCAGGCTCTGTCACCCTCACACCAAAGAAGTTTCTCCTCCTGCTGAGGTGGAACCTCCTGGGTTCCAGTTTGTGCCCATTGCCCCTCATCTTATCCCACGGCAAGAGCCTGACCCCTTCTCCTTCACCCCCACCCTGCAGAGATTTGGCACCAGGAATCAGCTCCCCTCTCAGGCTTCTCTTCTCCAGACTCAACAGCCCCAGGGCTCTCAGCTTTTACTCATCAGAGATTTTCCAGTCCCGTAATCATCTTTGTAGCCTCTGCCATGCCCTCTTGTCACGGTCCACTCAGTGGACGCGTGACAATTCGTTTGCTGTGATCTCAAAGCGCAAAAATCAAGGTGATGACGCCAAGGGGTTATGCTTCAATCAAACAGGGCAACTTTATTGGTTTTGCCCGTAAAGCGGTGCACGATAGACAGAAAGAGTGAGAAGAAGAGAAGAAAAGGTAAAGTAAAGAGAGGAAAGAGAATTAGAGCTACCACCACGGGCCCAAGGCGTCCCTATGGTCCCAGGTCCAGGCAGTGTCCCGCTGGCCTTTCCCATCGTCCTGATCCTGGGTGGGGAAATTTCCAAAGTTCGGTTGCTAAGAAACCGTCTTTTATGCCGGGCAACACACCTTGCTCCTCCTCCGTCCCATGGATTTCTGCCAATCTCCACCTTTGTGATGGTTCCTAAGACAGCAGTCATGATCCATCTTCTTGACCGCAGCTAAGTGGTATAGCTTGGCCGTTTTTTTTTGTACCAGATAATGGAGAATGGTGCCGTACTCCTTGTACCACGCAACCCTCCCTCTCAGGGTGTTTTGTTATCTTGGTATCCATAGGGATTGCATTCCAACTTGTGGATCAGTAACTGCGTCTCAGGTTGGCTGCTGCATGTCATGTCAAGACATTAGCCTAAGTTTTGAGGGAACTTATTGTCCGAGTCTCTGATGATGATGTTGAGACAATACTGGTCTTCGGGCCGACTCTCACACCTCCCCAGCAGTTCTCTGTCCTTCTTGAACTGAGGAGCCCAGCACTGGACACAGTACTCCCGATGTGGCCTCACCAGGGTAGAGTAGAGAAACAGGAGAACCTCCCTCGACCTGCTGGACACACTCTTCTTGATGCTCCCCAGGAGACCACTGACTGCCATGTCTATGAAGGCCCATTGCTGACGCATGGAGAACTTTATGTCCACCAGGACTTGCAGGTCTTTCTTTAGAGAGCTGCTTTCCAACAGGTCAACCCCTCACCTGTAGAGGTGAACTCCTGCAGAGCTGCTGAGGGTTCAAGGCACACAACTGGTGCAAGGTCCTGGGGCAATACGTGGCTCACTTATGTCGAGTTGTGGAAAAAGCGCCCGGCAATTTTATGATGCCAGTAGGTACTCTGACTCCAGGGAAGTCAGTTGACCCTACTGGTGTTGATACTGCTCCTGTTTGGTGTTGAAAATCCAAGTGAGCAGTTGAATAATCCTCTCTTCGTGGTTTGTAGCCACTGTGCTGCTTGAACACCGCTTCCGATTTCACCGCTTTGTTGCGAGGAAAACATCGATGAATCACAGCGGGAGGAGGAGGAAGTCGGGTGATTGATGGGTGACAGGACTAAGGCAAATTCCAAAGAATTAAATTGACTTAGCTAGAGTAAAGGACAGCGAGCGAGGACCGTAATTTTAAAAATATTTTATATTTGTAGAGGAAAACAATAAGTTAGGTTGGGGCACGGCCGTTGAAACATTAAACATCAAGGATGTTTGTGCTTTTTGTTAGTGTGTTTAGAAGGGGGTTGCCTTGATGTTTTCATAAAACTACCAGCAGCAATTTGATCAGCGAGAGATATAAAACCAACTTTTGTAAAACACCATTTGAGCCGTACTGGAGTAGTGGAGAAACGGTGGTGGCATCTCATCGCAGAGCTCCTCCGTACCTGATAACGTGGAATTTCTTTTGAAGGGGGAAAAAAAAAAAGTCAGACTAGATGGGAGGATTGTTTTAGAAAGCCAAATGGTGGAGTTTGCCTCGCTGCACTGGAAAATACTCCGTTGAGACAGTACAAAAGGATTGTGTTGCTCCGTAGCCTTCGGATTGAGGTTCTTGCCCCGGGCACCGTGCCGCACGCCGGCTGCTTGGGCCTCATTTGTGGAAGCGGTTGCGTTTCAGCGACGTTGATGGCTCTGCTGGTGGGAATCTTAATATAAAGTGGTGGTCAATGGGGCAGAGTCTAGTTGGAGACCTGTGTCCAGTGGAGTCCCTCAAGGGTCAGTACTAGGTCCAGTATTATTCAATATATTCATAAATGACCTGGATGAGGGAATAGAGAGCACTGTCAGCGAGTTTGCTGATGATACGAAGCTGGGAGGAGTGGCTGACACGCCAGAGGGCTGTGCTGCCATCCAGCGAGACCTGGACAGGCTGGAGAGCTGGGCAGAGAAAAACTTAATGAAATATAACAAGGGCAAGTGTAGGGTGCTGCATCTGGGCAGGAACAACCCCAGGTTCCAGTAGAGGCTGGGGACAGACCTGTTGGAGAGCAGTGTAGGGGAAAGGGATCTGGGAGTCCTGGTGGCCAGCAGGATGACCATGAGCCAGCACTGTGCCCTTGTGGCCAGGAAGGCCAATGGCATCCTGGGGTGCATTAGGAGGGGNATGCCTTTCTGTGTGATGTCATTTAGGTTCCTGCTCTGGCAGGGGGATTGGACTAGATGATCTTTCGAGGTCCCTTCCAATCCCTAACATTCTGTGATTCTGTGGAAGTGCGATGATTAAGAGAAAACAAACCCTACAAAGCAAGTAACCCTTTTACCCTCTTCCTCGTGTACATTTTCCGTGTCTTTCCCCCATCAAATAAACTTCCACTGACAGCTTAGCTCAGGAGGAGCTGTTTTCTTGCAGCCTGAGCATTTTTTTTTTGTGTGTGTGTCTGTAGCTCAATCTTTCAAACTAATGTTTCACACTTTCTGCTTCGGTCATCTCTATCAGTCTCCCCCTTTCTCCATCATTTGGTCAGCAAATCCTTTTAGCTCGAAAAAGGGAGTGACCTCAGCTATTTTCAAAATATTGCAAAGGAATGATCATCTTCTAGCTCTCAGTCTTTTATAGCTCTTTGTTTTTTAGCTGATGTCTTACAAGACTCTTAAAAGGTGAAGAAAATTTGGGGCAGTTTCTTCCATGGTCTTAATATCTGGGATGTTAATCAGTGCCCGTTGCTGTTCCTCATCCGTGTTTTACAGCTACTCATTAATCGTCACATCCTCGGAACCTTTTCTCCTTTTCCCGTTTTTTGAGGTGAAGGAGACAACAACAGGCAGAAATAACTCTCTTTGATCTGCATGCTTTTCAGAGTTCCCGTGTTTTTTAGCCAAGGGCTCCCTGTTCAGGACCATCTGCCTCGTTCTTTAAGTTCAGGGTCATCTTAGCGGGTTCATGTTTACTGGTTTGTCTTGATACCAGTTCACACGATGCTGTACGCCAACCTGTGACAGTTTGGTGGAGGACAATTCCCAATCTTTGGATTCCTTAAGTGCAGGTTGGGTGCAAATTTTCCAGCTGTCCCATTATTTGGATGTCCTACGTTCAAAACCAGTAACTTTACAACTTCATCTTGATTCACCTTGGAACCAAGCTGTTGAATAAATTTACAGATGAATTACAGGCTTTCTTCAGAAAACTGGCACTGGTTGCCCAGGGATGTTGTGGAATCTCCATTCTTGAAGATCTTCAGAAACCATCTGGACATGGTCCTGGGCAACTGTCTCTGGGTGGCCCTGCTTGAGCAGGAAGGGTGGACCTGATGACCTCCAGAGGTCCCTGTCAAATTCAGCCATCCTGTGATAACTGCAGTTCTCTCCCTCCATGGAAAATGTAGGAATCCTGCAGGCAAAACAACCGCAACTTTAGAAACTCTTGCTTAATTTATTGCTAGTTCCACCAACTGCTGATCAGTGATATGGATTTTGAGGGGGGAGGGAAAGAGAACAAAATCAAAACCTACTTAAGTAAACGTGTTTTCTCACTCCTCTCCAGGTGCAACTCAACACCTTTACTCCCCTTCCTTTTCTCAACTCATTTTCTCCATGGCTCACGCTCCATCTGTGACAGTTCTTCTGATGAGATGATGGCACAGAAAGTTGGTGTCATCTGTAAGGCTCTCTTTCTTCTACCCTCTTCCTGGTTTCCTCTGAAGCACTTTCATTACTGAGGTTTTTCTCTGCTACACTTTTCCTTAGAGTACCTGTCTCAACGTGGAACCCTCCCAAACTGCAGTCGCTTCGAGGGTGTCCCTGCTCCAACGTGGATCACCCAAACCCCATGGTCTCCTCAGAGTGGTCCCCTTCCAAGAGTGTGTCTCCAGCCACTTGCAGTTGCTCGTTTCTTGAAATATGTTGGAACAGGGGTGTCACCTGCCACCCCCAAACCAAACTCAGTGATCCAACTTCCATCTGGTCTAGTAGGAGGTGTTCTGGTCCATAACAGAGTGGTTGGAACTAGATGATCTTGAAGGTCCCTTCCAACCCAACCCATTCTATGATTCTGTCAGATATTCAATCACCTACCGGAGAATTCCTTGTTGTGCATAACTGGACATCCTTTGGATGAATTTGCAGCTTCAGAAAGTTGGAGAATCAGTTCTCTGATGTATCACCTGCTTTGAGATTTATCACCTGTTAAATTCTTTGAATAGAGACCATCATTTGCAGATACTCTGCCTTTTTGCCTGCTGAGAAGTCCCAACAGCCGGAGTGAGAGCATCTTCCTGGTTCTTAAGCAAACTTTTCAGGTTAGATCTTTATCTCGGGCAAGTCAGGTGCGAATTGAATTCAGGCAACTGCTTGGTTTAGATCTGCCTACACACAATGAAGTCATTTTGTTAGGCCTTTTCCTTCCCCGTACTCTTTGAAAGCAAGTTCCTTGTAAAAGCAGGAGATCAATTCTCCGCCTTTTAAATGTCAGCGTTGTCTTTATTCAGGCAGCTGAAACCTTCCAGGTTGCTGCTGTTTGTTTGGTTTATTCAGAGACTTCAGCGCTTTTTTTTCCTTCCTTTTGTCATCCTGCATTTGTATATGATTCATCTTTTTTTTTTGCTTTCAAATTATGACCTACCACGTTATTTTCTTTTAACCTTTCTCAGGTATTTGTTCACGTTTTCATATCTGTTGTTGCCTGAACTCAGAATGAGCCACTATCCCAGATGGAAAGCATTTGGGTTTCTCATTTGAACAACCGTGATTCTCTATTTTTTTCCTCTGAAGAAGCACTTTATTGAGGGCTTTCCTAGACTTCCAGGATTATGGAACTGATGTTAAATAATAAATCCTCTTTTTCCTCTTCACATCTGTTTTACAATTCTTTTTGTAAACTAAACTACTGTTGAAAAGCCTTTTAAGGGAGTCCGTAGGTTTAACTGCAAGCAGATTAGAAAAATTTGGCCAAAGTCAGGTAAGAAAAAAGAGTTTTCATAGAATGGTAGGGGTTGGAAGGGACCTCTGGAGATCGAGTCCAACCCCCCTGCCAGAGCAGGATCACCCAGGGCAGGCCACACAGCAACAGATCCAGGGAGGGTTGGAAAGTCTCCAGAGAAGGAGACTCCACCACCTCTCTGGGCAGCCTGATCCAGGCTCCGTCACCCTCCCAGCAAAGAAGTTTCTCCTCCTGTTGAGGTGGAACTTCCTGTGTTCTGGCTTCTACCTGTTACTCCCTGTCCCATCCCAGGGCACCAGTAAAAAGAGACTAGCCCTTACTCATAGAAAGACCTGGAATCTTAGAATGGCTTGAGTTGGAAGGAACCTTCAAGATCATCGACTTCCAACCTCCCTGCCATGGGCAGGGACACCTCCCACTAGAGCAGGTTCCTCAGAGCCTCATCCAGCCTGATCTTAAACACTTCCAGGGAGGAGGCTCCACAACTTCTCTGGGCAACGTGTTCCAGTGTCTCACCAGCCTCCTAGTAAAGAACTTCTTCCTAATGTCTCATCTAAATCTCCCCTGCTCTAGTTTCAAACCCCTTGACCTATCACCACATGCACTTGTAAACAGTCCCTCCCCAGCTTTCTTGTAGGTCCCCTTCAGATACTTGACCTCCACCCCTCAAATATTTATAGACTTGGATCAAATCCCCTCTCAGGCTTCTCTTCTCCAGCCTCAACAGCCCCAGTTCTCTCAGCCTTTCCTCACAGCAGAGATGTTCCAGTCCCTTCAGCATCCTTAGAGCCTCTGTTGGACTCTCTCCAGTATTTCCGTGTCCCTCTTGAACTGGAGATCTCAGAACTGGACCCAATACTCCAGAGGTGATCTCCTGAGGGCAGAGTAGAGGGGGGGAACCAGCCTCTACCTGCTGGACACATTTTTCTTAATGCCCCCCAGGAGCCCATTGGCCCTCTTGGCCACAAGGACCCATTGCTGTCCTCTGGAGAACTTGCTGTCCACGGAAATAGTTAAGTGGAGTTTAACAAATACCTTGTTAGTCCTTAGCTTGTTGCGAGATGCTAAATGAAAACCTTCGAAATTGGATGTTCCGATAGGCAAATATTTAGCTACGTTTTTCTCTTGAAGGCAATTAAGCCCTGCTAGAAACTGCCTGTGACCTTTAAACAATGGTTCTGGTGCCACTGTTGTTTTCTATAAACTTGATATTTTTTAGCTCATACGAAGCAAAGCTCTTTTTTCAGGCTTGGCTCATTGAGCCTCATGTTCTAAAGGGTCATTACATGGTATTGTAGGTAATAAGTAGATATAAGTAGGTTTTAGCATCAGAAATAACTATCAGGTGATCTAAACCAAAATATGTTATAATCCAGGCCAATATTTTAATTATCATTTGACTAAATGCAGTTATTTTGTATTTATTGAAGTTTGGCTTTCAGCGAGAGACAAACTTCTATGAGAATTTTTTTTTTTTCAAAAATACAATTAAAAAGGTGATGCTGGGGATTAACTCTATTTATTTTGTTAACATTTGCTCATGGCAAAGCAGCTCCTTAAAGACCAACAAGATGTTTAAGTCACCTTCCTGCTATTTTCTCTTGCTGTAGCTCCTCTGCACACCCCAGTCCCAACCAAATGAAAAACGTTGGGTGACTCTTACCTATCATTATTTCTGTGCCCAGGTACTCAAATAAAATGCTATTATCTACCCGTTAGGGAAAAAAAAAGAAATCTCTTTCTCATTTCCACTCATCTAAACCAGGTGAGTGTAAGAAAGAGGCTTGAAGGACCCTCAGGTGTTTTTTCTGGACCCTTGAACCACTTGTCGTTTTTCTGTACGTTTAATTTTCAGGTTCTCTGCCCAAAGCTGCTGCTCCGTTATTGGTCTTAACCAGAGGCTTATAGCGGTAACACTTCACCTCAGTGTTCAACTGGACATCTCGTAGTCCTTTCGTTGGTACGAGCAGCACACGGTGGGTAACAGGAGTATTAAAAGCCAGGTGGCTACTTAGGAAATCTCATCTAAGCAGAGGGGAGAAACAAGAGGAGAAAATCTGATCAAGTATGATAGTGTCGCGTGGTTTCCAGCATCTTTAATCTTCGTTATCTAACAGATTTAATGCAGCGAGGATGAGGAGCTAAAAGCAGGGGAGGTTCAGTGACAATAAAGGTCATGTTCCCTCGCTGACTTCCTTGCTTAACAGGGTGGTGTCAAATCACACCCTGTCCCATCATTTCATAGAGTTATGGAATGGGTTGGATTGGAAAGGACTTTGAAAGCTCATCTCTTCGCACCCCCCTGCAGGGAGCAGGGACATCTGCAACTCGAGCAGGTTGCTCAGAGCCTCAGCCAACCTCCCCTGCAATGGGGCCAGGGATGGGGCAGCCACCACCTCTCGGGGCAACCTGGGCTATGGTCTCACCACCCTCAGCACCAATAATTTCT
>VWZK01011231.1:0-24990 GCA_013396935.1 Baryphthengus martii
CACCGTTTCCTCCAGGCTCAAGATCAGAGGCTCCCAAAGCATAAGAAATCAAGCAAGAGAGCTAGGAGACCTGTAGGGTTGAGCAGGGAGCTAATGAATAAACTTAAGTGGAGGAAGACCGCTGAGGAAGTCTGGAGGAAGGAAGATTTTTCCTCTGTTAATGAGGATTGGGTCAGAGATCAGTTAGGCAAATTGAATATCCACTAGTCCATGGGCCCTGATGGGATGCACCCACGAGTGCTGAGGGAGATGGCAGAGGTCATTGCTAGACCACTCTCCGTAATCTAATACTTACCACCTATCCAGGGTTAGAGAGGGCTGAACAAACTGATGATGGTTGATAATCCATAACATCATTCTAAACCAAGATACCCTTCCAATTACATTTTTTTTCAGCCTAGATTTTTATTCCCAGATATATTTAACAAAAAATTCAGTGGCATTGTTCACAGATTATCATGCAGTGACATATATATATGACAGAGACAAGAACTGTTTGCCTGAAAATAATATTTACAGTATTTGCAACCTTAATCTAGAGTTGTAGAGTTTTGCATTCTCCAGTCTCTCAGCCTCTAAAAGACTGAAACTCCATGCACCATTATTTCTATTGACCTAGTTTAGTCACTCCATACTCTTCATTTGCAGTGAGCTCTGGGAACCAATACCCTTTTCACCATCCCTTGCTGTAAAGCAGCAGACCTCTAATATCCAAGAATAATATTGGAAAAGGTAGTCCAGCTGAGGTCTTCTTATAAGCTCAAGGAAACTTCACTGTGAGATGACACCAACAGATCCCTACCCTACAGAGAAATATCGGTTACCTTCAAAAATTAGCCTTATAAGCTAAGATACAGAGCCATGGTATTTTCTGGCAGGGTGGTGCAGGCTAAGCCCAAAGAAAGCCTGTAAATGATTGTAAGGATATGGCTGTACTTGTAAGTGTCCACACACCCAGGGCAGCTCCAGAGTAAGTAAACACTTGGAGGCGGTGGAGATGTATCCATGTTAAAAAAGAAAAGCTGAGGCTAAGTATAGTTGTCTTCAAAATAATCACTTAAGGTATTCATAACAAACAATGATACTGGAACTATACTAATGCTTAAAGATACAGTTCAAAGCACACCAAAGACAACAGGAACATCGTCATCACCTTCAGAAGGAAGGAAGCTTATTTAGATAATGTAAGAACCAGTTCAAATTTTCCCAGCGTTATTTTTCTGTCTAAAAATATAAGAAGTTTTTCATCTTTTCCAATTCCATTTTGGCAAACACCTCATCATGTTCTGTGCTGCTGGGTCCAACCAAAATTCACTACTGAAATGCCTATGAAAAGACTGTTCTCGTGGTATTTCCTCCGAAGCCAAAAATCACATATCACCAGAAATCTCACAAGAAATCCAAACCTTGCAAGATTTCTACCCTAATTAGACTTGGATAAAGAAAACAGAACAACTTCTCATGATTTTTACTCCCACAGTTTGTTGGTTCACGTGTACCTACAGCTATACCAACCCTAGATTTGGGATTTACTTTCTTCACTGTCTCTGCTATGCAGGAATTTTTTGGTTCTTTTTTATATCCAGCTGCAATTTTTGTTTTAAAATTAATCTTCAGTCTCCCTATAGAGGAATCAATTTTTTTGTGTGTTTGTTTTTTTTTTTTTCCGCTAGAGGTAGATGCACGAAGAAGCAGAACAAACAAGGCTATGCTGGTTCTTCTTTGTTTTTGACCTCAATCAAAAACTTCCACCCTACCAGAAAAGGCCATTCACCTTCCCTTGGAGCTACTCCAAAAAAGTATTGGAAATGTTCTTGAACAATAGACTGATACAGTGCAGAAGTCCCTGATGATTTGAAAAAGTTAAGAAGACATCACAGGTGGTATTAAGTTTGTTATTGTAGAAAGGTAAATATTAGGAGTTTACAGCGGTTTACTGACATATGGCAATTGTGGCTCCTTCAGAAAAATAAAGGAAGCAGCCCTCAGGATGAGTGATGGTGTAGCTTCCTGTTGACTCCAAGCTAATATACAAAGGGATACAGATTCCAATCAAAGAGGAGAGGATGGAGAACCTGGCACCACTCTAAGCTTTCTGGACAAAGCTTTGCCTTTTTGTTATAACTACGTACTTCTAAAATATACCAGAGCGTGTAAAGATGATGGTGTGTTCCGACAGGCAAGGGCAGATCTTCTGCAAACCAAGTTTGATTTCACTTCTATGTATCATCGGTTAACATTCCCAACTAAGGGCAAAGATAGCTAGAAAATAAAAGGATATAAACACTAATGCTCCACGCGTCTTTAAACTTCACTCACATGTTTAAATGTCTGCCTTTTGATGAAAGCTTTGAAAGCGGTGAAAGCATTATTTCTTCAGTGCCTTCTAATGCTGACAGCTTACTCTCAGCTCTCCCTCTCTATTCATTCAGTTTTAATGAAATAAACCAGAGGACAAACGGAAGTACCTATCAGCAATCCAAAGATACAAACTCCTGCTAAAAAGGAACAAAACCTATGTGTAAAAGATTCTCTAATCGTTCTCAAAGGCTTAGAAGCTCTCAGCAACTGAAGTTTTCCATCAACTTCTCACTCAAAAAAACCCCCAAAACAACAAAACCAAAACCACAACAACTTTTACCTTAAAATATGGGTCCATGAATTCAGATTGCATTATCTCGTCCTACCCCAGCAGACCCAGTCCTGTATAAACTTCCCCATGATCAAAAAATCTAGTATTCTGGCAGCAGCACCAGTCTGAGCCACATGTTCATCAGGTGTGTTTTCCTTTCTTTCAGTATTCTTCCTGCCACTTGAGGGATTGCGGAAAACACATGTGCACCTGAGCCTTCAAACAATTGTGCCAGTGCCTTGAAGTCCTTTTAAATTGCTTTTAGTCTTCTCTCTGTAACCTTGTCGCTACCAATCTGGATAACCGACAGTGGGTAACAATCAGAGGGCTGCACCAGAGTAGAGTGTTTCCTGGTAACATCTCTAACACAGGTTGCAGGGAGGCAGCACTTCCCTATGGGATGGATCTGAATGACATATGAGGTCCTCTGTTCCCCTCAAAGGGAATCACCCACCACGATTACCCTCCTTTTTTTTTTCTTAATCAAAGTAGTCCTAAGGCATAGAGGGAGAGTGACTCACCCTGGGTGTCTTCCTGGATGGATCTTCATCTCCACCTCCATTTATTTGGCCCTTGAATTTCAAAGCCCCAGACCTGTTCTGCAAGCAACTGGGAAGCTGATGGAAAACAGGAGGGGCTTCACCTGCCTCCCCAAGGAGAGACCTGCTTCCCTTCCTCCCTCATTTCTTAGATCTCCTCCTTCTGCCTGGTAGAGAGGAGAGGATCCTCTGCTTTTTGGGGATCCTCTGTTTGTTGCCTTTTCCTCAGGATGTAGCTCCACCAGTCTAGGTCTCTCTCGCACTCCCTGATGCTCCTTAACCTTTCCCATTACTCTTCCAGCTTCACCACCTGACTGAGCAGCTCCTTCCCCTGCCCACCCCGCAGGGCTGTCCCTGCCACCCTCAGCTACCAGCAGTAGCCTCAGTCCCTCCGTGCAGCCGGACACCTGCCTGCCTGCGTGTTTGGGCAGGAGCTGCCTCTGAGTCCTCACATTCCCTCTGGCAATGGCTTTTAGCTGAGCAGTGACCATGGCAGGGTCCTTTATCTGTGAGGGCAACAACCACTGGCTGAGTTCACTTCTCAGCTGGTGGGAACCAGTTAACCACCACCCACTGGACTTACCTCCTGCCCTGGCAGAGCTCTTGGCATCCTGCCCGTGGGGGCTGCTTCACAAACTGCCCCGGCCCAGGTGCCCCCCCCCGGAGAACAGCCCCTCGTTGCTGGTTTGCCGCTTCCTCAGGGGCTTCTTTTATACCGGGAGGGTGGTGCCGGCAGGGCCCTTGACATGTTCCCACCTCATTCAGCATTGCCCCAGCTGGGGCCACCCCCTGGCTACCAGGAAGCCTTAAAAAGCCCCCAAAACAGCTCCTTGCTGACCCTTCTTCTTGATGATCTTCTTCCGCCAGTATGGACTGGTCTGCACTGGAGCTTTCATCACATACAGTTAGCAATTCTCACTCCTGTCAGCACAGACAGTTCTTGCCATCCCGATGTGGAAACTCTTCAAGGTCTGAGAAACCTGAATCTTTTGGTTTTTATTTCCCCATGAAGTTTTAGTGCAAATTGCAAACTTTAGTTTTCCATAACCCTCAGAAAAAGAGGCCGCACCGTTTACAGAATCAATTAAACGCTGTGTTTGCACCGGGCAAAGAATGAAGAGTTCTGTTAAATAAAGTGACCTAAATTAAAACTGAGCTTTAGTCAACCATCAAAAAGCATTTCTCATCAATATGCTGAAGAATCAGTTATTCTAGAGGTGTATAGCTATATCACTTGCATCTAAGGGCAGAGCTGGAATCTCATCTATATACGACAGAGTTCTCGAGATGCAACTTACTGTCTCTGATAGTGTTGCCATGTAAATGCAAACACAAACTCACCAAAAAAATTGAGATGAATTCAGGAGACAATGCTGTCAGAATGAAGGAGGCTAAAGAGACAAAGCTAAAACAAATTTCTAAAAAGAAATTATGGGAGTGTTGTCACTTTCAAGTAAGGAAGAGAAAGCTCTAGAGTATAGCAAAAGATATTTTGATCTCCTGGTGTTATAGTCAAGTTTAATAGCAAATAATTGGGATAAAAGAGGACCTACCATTTCTTTATTTCTTCTGCAATGAAGAAATCTGGATGTACTCTACAAATATTGATGAAGCAACTTTCACAATATCTGAGTGGCACAGGAGTAAAGGAGACTCTTAATAGCAATAATTTTAACTGAATGCCCAAGTACAGAAACATTAAGGTAACTGTACAGCTAATACAACTATCCCATATATCACAGAAATATGCCCTCTGCATTTCGTAATTTACTGTAATCATAAAATAATGTTGTCATACGCAATGCTAGAATATGACATAAATTTGATGTATGTTTTTCTACAGATCAAAGAGCACTAACATGTAATATATTCTGCAAAACAAAACCTGTCCCGCTTTTCTCTGAAAAATCAGTGAAAAAATAGTTCTTTACCCTGTTGGAACTTTGGCTTTATTATGCAGTAGCATGAACTTAAAAGAGATAGAGGTTGCAGGGAAAATAATTTTTGGCCAAAATGTGGAACAATGGAACACCGTGCTGGGTTCACAACGTGCCATACAGCGCAGCGGTACCATCTGGAGGGTGGATTTCTGAAGCATTGCATATGATTAGCTTTTTTGAGATTACTTTTTGAGAATCAGCGCACAGACCATGATTTTTATGGCTTTGCCAGGGGATGTTTTAGCTAGCAAATGTGAGAACAGCCATCCTGGTTGAGTTCAAAGCACTGTTTAACAGGGATCTATGTTGAAAACTCAACTGTGAAGTGACAGGCATAGCAGTGCTGTCCGATTCATGGCATCGTAGGGGCAAAGAGGGAATCCTACCATACCCTGTACTGAGTGCCTCAAGCTGCAGTCTTTCCTCTGACTCCAGACCCTGTTATTTATGTTCTGGCTGCCCTTATCCTCCTCATTTTTTTGACACACACCCCTTTCTTATGCTCACCAAGTCACCTTCTGCCAAACTGAGTTGACCACGCAACACAGGGGGGAAAAAAGCATCATGGCAAAGGTGCTTCTCAGTAACTGCAAATCCTATTTCTGATCTCTTGTCCTGTTTTGTCTGTAAGCAGAGCACCCTGGTGGCATCCACTGGTTCCTCAGACATTTTCGTGGAGCAATGGGCGTGGTTGGAGATCTCTTCTGGCTGTTTTAGATTTCTGATTCTTTAACCCTTCACTCCATCTTTTTTCCAGTCCTGTGAAAAGAAGTGAGCTCTTGTGGGATCACTTGTGCTTTTTCCTGAGCTTGCTATCTCTGCTTCGCCCTTTTGGTGTTTCTTTACCTTCATTTGGTATTCTGGGGAGGGCTGGTTCCTGTGCTGAAGGGAACACCAATAGTCCACAGCAGACCTAGAGCGAGTACAAAAGTGGGGCCTCTATGTAGTAACATATCTTCTAAACGCTTTCCCAGCCTCTGGCATTTTGTGACTCAGAGACTCACTGAGCAGGAAGACACTGTCCTTTTATTTAATAGAATTTAACAGATTGGTTTTCCATTTGCTTTATCAACATTAGTGAGGGTGACAGAGCCTGGAACAGGCTGCCCGGAGAGGTTGTGGAGTCTTCTCTAGTGACTTTCAAGCCCACCTGGATCTATTCCTGTGTGGCCTGCCCTGGCACGGGAGTTGGACTCGATCTCTAGAGGTCCCTTCCAACCCCTACCATTCTAGGATTCTAGTCAAACTCTGGCCACGTACAAAGTAAGAGAAGTTCTTGGACAACTACAGCGTAACCCCTGAGCGCGTAGCATCTACTTTTCTTCGGCAATAACTCCATAGCTGCTCTCAGATCCCTCAGCGAGATTTTAAACCACGCTTTAGAAAATTACCACTATTCAAGAAACATTTTTTTCTTTATTCTGACATTTTTTTTTCACTGTAGTTTAAAGAGATGACTATGCTCATACTTGTTTTGGAGTCAGGAGCTTAAGCTACCACTGGATAGCAGTAAAAGTTAGATCTCCAGCTGGTGAGGTGATATATTTAGATTCCCTGGAAATCTTCTTACATTTGGCAGTTTGTCCCTGACTATATAAATTCCCAGAACAGCAGCAGGTATTCATTGTTTCAGTATATCAGGCAAGTACAACAAAGACCTTCACAAGTTTAAAGCTTCTATTCCCTGTAAATCCTTCTGAAAGGTGATAGTTATGTATAGTTACACAGCACAGTTTATGTGCTCATGCCCCACTGATCAACTGCCCCTGAAGCACAAAAATCACTCGAAATTTTTCTTTTTTTTTAGCAGTATTCCAATGAATGAAAATTTCAAAATGTACAGTGTTCTTTTCAAATTGTAATCACACTTTATGGGTTTGCACTGGTGAGCTTGAGAGAACATAAAATGTCGTTTTTCTGGAGCAGTATTTCCAGTTGGTCAGTGGCAACAACAACTAATATTCTAATTGAAATATTTAAGTAATGAGGAAAACCTCCAAGTGACTATGCTTTTTAAAAAAACATGTGTAGACATAATAATACTCTTTCCAGAAAACCTCTTGCAGTATTTGGTCCACATTTTTGCAGATATTCGCAAAGCCCACATCACAGGGCATTTGAAGCAGCTGAAACCCCATGTGATCGGGGTGCTGGGATCTTGTGACCTCTGACAAGGTGGCCTCCATGCTTTGTTTTCTAGTATTATATTTGTAATACAAGGTAAATATTTCTGCTTTACCAGTCAATTATCACTTAATGGTGTTTTGCATCCCCTCTCGGCTCAGGGGCATCACAGGATCCCCATGTGCTCAAACATTAATCATCTTTTTTCTTGAAGTGAGATAATGTAGGAATTACCATTTCCAGCTGACAGATCTTTTTAGAAAATACTGATTCTGGAGGAACATACCTATCTAATGTCTCTGTAATACTTGCTTTAGATAAAGACAGACTCCCTTGAACTGTGTATTGCCCTCTCTATCAGCTTTTTCTTCATTTTTTCTTCTGCTTATAGTCCTGCTGTGAAATAGTGAAGGAAAATGCAGAAGGCTTTTTGTGCTTGTGCGCTGCTTTCCTGACTACAATCTGTAGAAGATTTCAGCAAGAAAACTATAAATACCTTAATTTGTTTCAGATAGCACTCATATTTTTTCCTAACACATTAAAATTATCTGGATAAATTTCTGCTGATGCTTTTGCTAAAAAATTCCAGGAGAGCTTCAAGAACCTTGGTCAGTGAGTTGACCGTTGCTGCAGAGTTATGTTTATAGAAGCAGTAGAGGAATTAGTGCACATATAGCTAAATGACACACTTCAGAGGATTAACAAGGTTTGTTTTTCTTTTTAAAGGAAGTCACATCTCATGAATCTCTTGGAATTTTTTGAAGGTGCAGTCAAGTATGTGGCTGATTTAGTCTTGCTAGATTTCCAGAAAGCTCTTAAGGAAATGAGGTAGCCTTTGCATAAAAGGGAAGATCATTCCACAGCTAATTAAATAAATATACAAGGGTAAGAGAAAAAGGTTAGTTTTATCTGTGGAGGGAGGATGTCTGTATAGGAAGAATAAATTACATACAGTCCTTAGTGGACTGAGTGACTGGAAATTCCCTACTAAGACCAGAACTCTTCAGTTTGGATGAGAGATAACTGGACAGAGAGGTGACTGAGTGGTGCAAAATCATGAATGGCCTGGAGATGGTGAGGTGGGGAACAGCTGTTTGACAGCTCTTCCAAGAGAAGAGTTGGTCATTGTTCCAAATTAGAAGTAGGGAGGTTCCAAGTAAAAGGAAAAGGAAGTAGCTCCTCATCTAGTGTGAAGTTAAATAGTTGCAAGAAACCCCTTGCCAATGGATGGTGTGAAAACTGGTGGTGTACATCCTTTCAAAAAGCAAACAAGCATTTGTAGAAGAGCATCCATCAAGGCTGGTCCTATACAAACACTGTGACATCTGCCTTTGGAAGCCAACAAACTGCACATGGCTAAAGGATGGGAAAGTACTATGGCCATGTATCACAAGATGAGTGCTCTACCGCACTCCTTCCTAGGTATTGGCTGTTACGCTGGTCATACCTCTGCTTTAACCCTGCAGAATTGTTACACCATTTGCCATCCCGGCAGCCATAAGGATCATGCAATCCTAGAATGGCTTGAGTTGGAAGAGACCTTAAAGATCATCTTGTTCCAACCCCCTGCCATGGGCAGGGACACCTCCCGCTAGACCAGGTTGCTCAGAGCCTCAACCAGCCTGGGCTTAAACACTTCCAGGGATGAGGCTCCACAGCTTCTCTGGGCATCCTGTTCCAGTGTCTCATCATCCTCAGAGTGAAGAACTTCTTCCTAATGTCTAATCTAAATCTGCCCTTTAAAAATGTTTCACCAAGGATAGCACAAAGTTCTCCCTCTTACTCCTTTGTTTCAGTGTCACATCACAATGCAGAGCAGAACACAAATGAAATGGCAAACTGCTGGTTTGTTGTTTTTTAGTATAAACCAGGTAACTTCAAAATTTTTAACCTCCACTTTCCTCAGTACACCTCAAATGCCAAAAGCTCTGGTCTGCAAACATGGGGTCCCTCATTAGCCACGTGTCGGCTTTCTCAGTCGTACAATTCCTCACTGTTTGTGTATGCAGCACACAAACTGTGCACAGCAGGTGTCCTGTTAAGCTCTTTTCTAAAATGTTTGGATGAGCTGTTTCTAATTAGTTATCCTTGCAAACAGAGGAGGAAAACGTGGTAAGTATGGTCATGCAGGCTGTCTAGCTAATAGTTCAATTAAGTCATTGTTACGTGGAGTCGGGCTGGAAGTTGCTGTCACATGTGAAATAGAAATAGGCTTTGTATGGTTTTTTTTTTTAAGTACAGTCCGTCATAGCATCTGCAAAGTAGTGTAATGATAGTTTAGCTGTTCATATGCAGTCTGCTGTATATTGCATCTTCAGTTAGTCCTTGTTTGGTGTCACTTATAGATGTCAGAGCTGCATCTGGGTGTATTGAATAGTAGTCTAAAAACTACCCTAAAAGGTGAAGCTCTGAGAATTTCAAGTATCAACACCTGATCTAAAAGATTCGGTCAATATATTCTGGATCAGCCAGAGAGGTCAGCAGTGAACACGATTAATGAATCCTGATCAAGTTGCCCAGTATGAAATATTTTTACTTACATGGACTTTATTGTCCATAGTGAGTTTCTTGTAGCACAGTTCTCATACACTCCAGGCTGTTTCTCTGTTTCTCTAGAGACCTGACTGGCAAGGCCCTGCTCATTGGTGAGCTTACTCAGTAGACAAATGTTAGAAAATGGGCCCAGTGGTTTAATCTAAAAAGATACAACCTGCTCTAGTGGAAGGTGTCCCTGCCCATGGCAGGGAGGTTGGAACCAGATGATCTTTAAGGTCCCTTCCAACTCCAGCCAGTCTAGGATTCTATTTGAAGCTCTTCAGTCAACAAATGCAGGTAAAGAGAGAACAAATATCTGATCTTCAGCTGCTGTCACTCACTAGCTAGTGGTGACCTGTGATCTGCTCTAGTGCTAGTCCTGCATCTCGAGTTGCATTCACACCTGCTTGAAGCCACGCTAAGCTCTGCTGGTGCCACAGACAGCTGCAGTTTGTAACCCTGGGGGTTTGCACTGATGCAGTTGTGCCAGATGGTGACTATGTATAGCGTGGAGAAAAGCTGACGTGGCATCTGGCATGAGCTACTAAAACCCTAAATATATTTCCCTTCAAAATAAATATCTGATATGAATAACAGCTAAATTGAGGATCTTATCCAAACACAGTATCAAATGGTGGTCTAATCCTATGGCTATTCTCAACTTCTGAAAATTCAGGGTACATTCTTGTCTGAGGTGCTATCTTAGAAAGTCTAGGATGCCTTTTGTAATCCCTGAGACTAGATAGCTCAAAGGAAAGGAGCTTTAAAATAGCAATTCTAAAATTGCCAAAAGCATGCTGGTGCTAGCTAGCTTTACTTGAGTCTATAAAAGCAGCGATAACCTGGCTTGTGACTTAGCATCATTTTAGAAGCCACGGCAGATGATAGCGGAAACTCTGCCAACACTAATATCACATTTCTAAGAACTGCCCAAGCAATATTAGTTCAAATTAATTATGTGGGATAAATGAAAGTTTACTTAATAAGTACCATTCTCATGAAAGCAGCAGTGAATTAAAAATGAACTAGCAGGAGCTATGTTGCATTTTTAAAAGTGCGTGCTGCTAAATTCTCCCCCTCCATTCTGTTGAGGTTGGTGCGATCTCCCCAGAGTAAAACAAAATAGATGTGACTTAGTGGAGAGGAAACAAGTCTTACTCGCATATGAAAAACTCTCATTTGAGACTAAATGGGTGCAGGAATTCCTATTTTCTTTAATCAGACATCATCTAGAAAGAGCTAAAGGAAGAAATTTATTTGTTAAAAAAGACCTGCTGATATGTCCTATGTGGCGACCTTCATTCACACTCCATCTCCTTACCTGGACTCAGACACCAGGCTTTGGGCTGTACTGCCTGGTGAAAGGCTTGGCTTAATTTGCTTTTTAATTTTAACCTCTTTGTGGGAAAGTATCTTGGTGTGGTGTATTCTACTTTAAAGACTTTGTCATTGTGGTCTGTGGCAGAGTGACTAAAGGTTTTAAGATTGTCCCTTGACAATTAGACAAAATCAAAGAAGAGCTTACGAGTCTAAAGCAAAATTTTGGGCTGCTCAGTGGAGAAATGAGAAGATTAACACAATTCGTCCTCTAAAAACAAAACAAAACAAAACAAAACAAAACAAAACAAAACAAACCACCGCAAAAACCCAACCCAAAACCAAGCCCCAGTACAAATGTCATTCAAAAATAGGGATTTTAAGCTCATGCTTGTTCTGAGAATTATGAAGTCAGCGTTCACACAGTGTGAATTCTGTTCCTGTTGGTTATGAATTCTCTTGTACAAACAGCTATTTAAGATCCTCAAGGCAATGGAATATTCTGAAGAACATGTGAAACTTTGAGGAAACAAATGGCGCTCTAAAGACTCTTTGCAGGGGTTTAGTGCAAATAATTATAAAGCTGAGAAAACAAGTTTTGCTTTGTCATTTGCAGCTAAAGTCTTCTGCCAGCGCTCATGGTATTTCTAATATACTTAAAATACCAATTATCTGAAGTAATGGTGACCTTCTGCCCTTCTAAATTTTTTAGCTTTGCACCTATGGTGTGAAGTTAAAAAGCAGGTGGTGAAATTGGAAAGTTGAATACTGTTATTTACCTGACTATAATCTTATCTAACTCTACTGAATTCTTTGGGGAGGTTGTTTGGGAATTTTTTGGCTTGGGTTTTTTTTCCTCTAAACTTAAATCTATGTTTTTGCTTAATGCAGAAACATAGAGAGCTGTAAATCGACATAGGCCTCTTTTCTTAAAACACAAGCAGTATACAGTGTGCTCCAGTTCCTGCTGGAAGTCTCTAAAACTAACAAGCCTTTTGAGTCAATCATTGTAAGTAGCTTAAGGGAAATGTGTGACACTCCTAGACAAATAAATCTGTTTTCTAGGAAAACACTTAGTACTAAATTCTGAAATGGAAACTTGGTGGTCTTCAAAACAATGTACCGATTTGCTGTCAGGTTTATCTTATTTTTTTGTTTACCCGACAGAATTACCAAAAGTAAATCCGTGTGTGATTAGGGACATAGATGTGCACTCCTTCATATGTAAAATAGCTTTAGCTGCATTGCCCTGGGATCACTTTGCACTTATCTCGCGGTGCAATCCAGAGTTTCTCTCTCTGCATCTGGAAACAAACTGGCATAAGAAGAGGGCATGAGCAGCACAGAAGTAAGATGAGCTCAACCTTAATGATCTTGCTAATGAGTTAACTGAAGAATCTGAGGCAGTGTCACTGAAAGCTCAAGTCCTGATGTGAAGGCCACCCTGTATACATCTCAGAACTGGGTGCTATTTTCAATTCCTGGGCAACAAGACAGTCAGTTTCAGCCTTTTGCTTCATGGAACAAAACTAAATTTGCCATGTGGAAAAAACTGTGCAAAGGGAGATGAGCAATTTTAAGAGGGGTACTTATGTTTTTGCGGAAAGCTTTCTCCAAGGAGATGGCTGGCATCCTTGCCTTTCCCACTTTTGTGCAAGGGATGTATTCGTCAACCATACCCACTCATGGACTGAGTCTATCGATACACACTGTGTAAGAATAAGCAAAAAAAACTTCTCAAAAATTAAATGGCGTGTTGTAGTAATGTTCACAAGTTTTTTCCCTCTTTGTCAAAATACTCGCCTTTTTTTCTTTCAAAAATCTAAACTCAGTTTTAGTTTTTCTTACCAGTAAATATCTTAAAACTTTATGCCATGGAGATAACCTTTTAGTTTTAATGTCACATTTCAACATCAGTGAGAAATAATTTTTTTAAAGCAAACTAAATAATGAAGGACAGGAGCTCTGTAGCATTTGTTTTCTCCTTGTTTCCTCTCGAGATACCTGAAGTCCTACAAATTGACAAGGTCAGTGACTATTTTTTTGAGTATTTGATGGAACTGTTTTTCTGTTGAGCTTTTGCTTGCTCAGTATCATTCCAATTGTGTAAACTTGAAGAAAACAGCAAAACCAGGGTCAGGAACAACATTAGAAAATGATAAGTAGGAATGTAGGAATCCTGACACAAACCAAAACGTATCCAATTACTCTTATTGCAGTTTTGTTTGCAAATCATGTTACACCGGAGTTCATTTCTATGTGGCAGTGATAAAGTTCTGTAGGTTTCAATTCACTGAGCAGATTGAATTTACTCTTCTCATTCCTGGCCATGAATTTCAGACTTCAAATCACGTGCATAGGTCTCATTTTCCAAGTCAAAATACCATTTTCAAAAGTATTCAAATAGGTCTGGCAACAGCACAGTCCGAAGCAAGAACAATATTGCTTGTTAGTATTTTTTCTCTTGGTTGTAGTATCTTACTCTTTAGTGTTCGTTGTTACTACACCGTGAGCCTACTGATAGTGAGGAGGACCTACATTTAAGTTCTTTTAAGAGTAAGTCTCTTTTAATACTGTCAAATGCAAAACTCAAACATATTTTTCACTTGCATTCAGAATTTTTTTTCACTTTTCTTGTTTTTATCATAGAAACATCTTGTGTTTAATGACAGGATAACTCAAAAAGAAGAATTAAGAGAAAATGAATTGTTATCTTAGCTACAGAGATTTTTATCACTCTATTAACTGTCTTGTGAGTAACCCCTTTTGGGTTAAGCAAAAGCAGGTAAGATTAACACCATCTAATCATTACATCACATAACGCCATTATGACTCAATAATATTTCACTGTCTATGAGAGCAGTAAAACTTATTAAATGAAGTTTACAAAATATTTTATCTCAGTAAGACGTTAATAAAGAAGTAAAAAAACTTTTGATATAGCACAGTTAGCACAAAGCCATCTAGGCTTATTACTTCTTTTTGCAAACACTGACACAAAATATTTTGTAAACTTCATTTTGAAAGTAAAACTATCCATTGTACACTATTGCTAAGTACTTACGTGCTTACTCTTCTTTGTTAGCCATCTAAACCCTTATTTAGTCTCCAGTTTTATACTAGAGTTATTAAAGAAAGCTCTTATCTTGCTATCTTGAGACTGTAGCTTTTCCATCCTCCGTTGCTGTTTCCAGCTATTCATCCACATTAGCTTCCAACGTCCACTCACTCAACTTTGGTTTCCTTTTACTCTCTCACAACCCTTCATTATTTTGGGCTTTCATTACCCATTCCGCTTCATATGCCTGAGGGCTAATCTGCTTTACAACTGCTTCTCTAATGCAAGCTGATCTATTGTCATGCCTGAAATATGATTCAAACCCACCAGTCCTACTTCCACTCTTGCACGTGAAGTCTGACTCAGTGCCAGCTGGCGGGAGGAGGTGGGAAAACCCAAGTACTTCACTGAGCTGCTGAATGAGTCTGGAAAAAGATAATTTGCTCACATATTTAAACTCCTTGTGTTCCCTTAAGAACAACAGAAGCCCTCATGTTCTAGGACTCTTAGTGGTTTGTACTCTGAAAGTCCCAAATTATTTCCTACACTAATTTGGTTACTACTGGCTCTAGAAAAAAATCTATTTGTATCCCTGAAATTGATTGAATCTGCTTTGGGACAAAGCAGGCTATCACCTTCTCAGGGGGAAGATGTCTTAGAAATAATAGCATTTCTGGCTTCAATTTCTCTTCTCAAAACAAATACCAACACTCCTTTCCTCAAGTATCAAAGTAACTGGATCCTACTCTTACACTCGGAATTAACAGGGCTTGTCAGTGATTTCTGAAATAATTTTCTTTAATGCTTTTGATCTACAAGATAGAAAAACATTCCAAATCATGCATGTGGGAGTGTAGCAGAGACTGGAGGGAAGAGCTAGCAGGTGGATGGGGAACATATGCCAAGTTGCAGGTATTGTGCTCTCCTGGTTCCTCCCTCTGCCACCATGTTGGCCACAGTAATGGTACCATCAGGAGACAGTACTGATTGACACCAGCAGAGCCTGATTGTCCTCAGAGTGAAAAAAGAAAAAAAAAAAAGATTTTTTTTTTCTCCTTATTCCAGTCCTCCTTCACTTTTTTCCATCCTGAACCTCTCTTGTTTCAGCTTATACCCATTGTGTCATGTTATCCCATACTCTGCTGTGAAGACCCTGGCTCCATTTGCTTAGTGACCTCCTTGACAGGCTCCTGTGAGGCCCTTCCTGAAACCTTCTCTTCTCCAGGCTGAACAAGCCTTGCTCTCTCTGTTTTCCCCACAAGGCAAGTGCTCCAGGTCCTGAGCAGCTTGGGGTTCTCCACTGAACTTGCTCCAGTTTGTTAATGTTCTTGCATTGGGAAGCCCAAACTGGGTGCAGTATTTGAAACATGGCCTAAGACATGCTGACTGGAGAAGGATAAACCCTTCCTCTGATGTCCTGGCTGTGTCCCTGTGAATTCCTCCCAGGAAGCTGTTGTTCATCCTTGCAGCAGAGCTTCCTCCTCAGGGGCAGCATTTGATGTCCTTGATGAATTTCAGCTGGTTTCTGCCAGCCCATTCCTCCAACCTGTCTTGGTCCCTATGAATGGCAGCCTTGGTCTTGTGCATATCAACAATTTTTCCCCAATTTGATGTCATTTACTACCTGATGAAAACTCAGTCAAGGCATAGATAAAGATGTTAAGCAGGACAGTTGGCAGAAAAAGCCCCACAGTACCCTACTTGCTACTGGTTTGCAGATAAACTATGACCCGTTAACTCCTACCATTGAGAGTTCAGTGAATGAGTTTTAAGATGGATGGTTGTCCATTCATCCATCCAAACTATAACAACCTAACTTGGATACAAGAACGTTGCTTAATACTGTGTTGAAAGCCTTGCTGAAGTTGAGCTAAACGACGTGCAGTGCTCTGCCTTTGTCCAGAAACTGAGATCCTGAGCATAGAAGGCAATCAGGTCATAGAAGGGTCAGGCATTATTTACCCTTGGTAAATCCATGCTTAATTATCTCCCCAGGGACCACAAAAAAGAGATCAATTAGCCTGTAGCTCTTCAGGTTGACCTTTTTTCCTTTTTTTTTAGAAAACGCATATGACTTTTGCCCGTCTTTAATCATCAAGCGCCTCCTCTGGGTCTCCAAGAGTACAGCGCTAGATAGGCCTTGAGAGGTAGTGTCCTTGCTCTGTCTTCCCTTCAGACACTTTGGGTGAACAAAGTTCACTTGGAACAGAAAATAGCACATTGCTTTGGGTTTCCCTTTTAAAACACAGTGTTAAAGTTCTCTCGAGTAGAGAGGAAAACAAAGTTCTGCTGCTGTTAGTACAGACAGCAGAGATTGAATGATGTCCTTTGTGTCTGTGCCCATATTACACTTGCAGGTAAAATTTTGGAGCCCTGCTGTAGAACCGCAGAAGAGTAAGAGATACAAGGCTGTGTTGTGGATCTGCTGCTTTACACTGGGTACCAAAATTTCCCATTTTAAACTTCTGTGTCTAGTTGGAAAGACTGAAGAAACTTTCTTCCATAACATACAGAAAAAAAGGCTCTAAATCTCCCCTCTGTTTATTTATATTTGGTCAGTGCATATGGCAGAGTATTTTCACACTCGAATCATTCAGAAGCGGCTCAACAGATTTTACTCAGACATCCAACGTAATCACTTTTAGGCTGAGGTCAAGTGTGGAAAATTGAAACCAAAAGGAATTTGAGTTATGAGCAATGGGAAAGGGGATAGGGAGGCAGGAGAGCAGCTGGATTTCTAACTACTTAATTCCAACTACATGACAAAGAGCCTCACCTTTTCAACTGCTTCCCTATTTTAATTCTAGAGGAATGAACAGCACGTATTTGTACAGGTTACTTGGGAAGGAGTTTCCAAAGTTGCATGGGGAAGAAGCCTGCAAACATCAAAACACCAGACAATGCTTTGCTTGTGTGGAATCAGTACTTAGGAGAAAGGAAGGGGAAAATGAAATCTTGTGAGGTGGTTGACTTCATGAGCAGATGCTGAGTTTATACAATTCATGAGCTGGAGCAAACAATATCATCCAGTGAACTGTACTCACCTAGGTCCGCTGAGAAAGGAGAGCCAGGGAAGTTGCACAGCGTGGGTGAGCATTGTGACAGGCTATGGAGTAGTGACACGACTGAGGCTACACTGAAGTGAAAGTTTGCCCTATAAAATGACCAAGGAATAGCTAAGTGGGAGGGAAAGATGCCTTGTCTGCGAGTGGTGCGGTGTAGGCTGAAGCACTCTGTTTCACAAACATACTGGATTCCCTCTGTGAAGAAAGAAGACGAGTAAATACGCAGAGTGACAGCAAAGCCAGCACTGATGGGTCCCCAGAAAAACTTCTGCCCCATGTTTCTGCGGCAGTTGATCTCTCCACACCTAGCAGGGAATACCTGCTGATATGCAAATGACCTCTGATAACTAAAACCAGCTGCCTTCTGTTTCTGTCTCAGTAAATCTTCGACGTGACGTTGTCTTAAAAAGCTTCTTGCCACCTGTCTGTATGAATTTGATGGCCAGCTTGGAAAGCTGAATTTGAGACATTTTCTTCACCAGCTCTGGCAGGCGGCCTGCGACAGAGGCTTGGCTAGTGCAGTACGCTCAGGTTTGTGTCCCAGAGAGAAGCCAGGATGGATTTTCCCATTGAACAAAATGGTGAAAATAGTGCAATAAATAAAACTCCAAGAGCCTAATGAATTAATCCAGTGAGCTTGCTGGATCTGGGCTAGCATTCAGCTCAATCCAGAGGGCTGCTTTTAGCAACAAGGAGGCAAGAACTTCAGTTTAGCCATGTACTGCCTCTGAGGAATGTAGAGCAAGCAGCACCAATGCCCAGATCAGGAAAAGGGAGATGGAAAAAAAAAAAGATGCAATTTCTGTCCAAGCTCAGTGAGATATGAACAAGTGCAAGAGTTCAGTCTTGAAGGGTGCTCATTCAAAACCAGAGATGGTTAATTTAGAATGCAATCCAGGGGAAATTCAAGATTTCTGTAGTCTAGATGGTTAAATAAGTTTCTGAAACACAGCAGTGACTTTTAGTAAGTGAAAATTTATATAAGCTTCTCTATATAAATACACATTCATGAAATGCGTACGCACATAACTATAACAAAATTCAAAGAATGTGTTCTCTTGCAAGAAAATACAGTTTTCAAGCTCAACGAAAGTTGAAACTTCTACTTCCATTTTGGAAAGAGCTTGTTGCTAAAAAAAAACCCCAAACAGAACAAAAAAAAAAAATCCCAACAAAAAAATCTAAATAAACAAAATCAAACAGAACCAGAAGAAGAAAATGAAACTGCTCAAGTCTGCTCTGGTCCAAGGCAGCTGAATACTCAAGCACCTGCCAGTTTGGAATTGCCATTACCCAGAAGAAGCCGGAATGCAAAAAGCAGTCCTGTTCCATACATGCAACATGGTCAGAGTTGCTGTGTGGTCCTCTGCTCCATTGTTCTGTTACGCTCAAAGAGGTTCTCAGCTTATCAATGATAGTGTTCACAAGCAGTTAGTGCAGTATTTGGTATGTGGTCTGTCTTGTTTGGGCTCTTTCCTTACTCTGAAATAGTATAGCAGAGTGCTTGTCTGTAATTGCAGTTAAGGCCATTGTATTTTCTTGAGAAAATAAAGCCACCCTAAGCTTGATGAGAGCACCATATGTAGTTACATTGTTTTGCTCACAGAGGCATTGTACACCACAAGCAAAACTTCATTCTGGCCTAAACCAGGATGAGGAAATACAGAATATATTGTTAGGCTACTGAAGTTTACCAGAACACGTGTTATACTTCACCTTCTTATATGTCGAAGAGAACTAAAGAACAGCTTTGTTGAAGGCCTACCGTATTTTTTGTCAGTGGGCTTGTAAAGGTTTTGCACTCATTTTATTAATCTCCCTGCAAAGAAAATGGCTTACTACTTCTCTGGCCTATTTGGATTAAGATTTCATGAATGCCAAGCTCCTTAGAGCTTGGTTTTTCCATTGGAAAGAATCCAGGGCTCTAAAGTTTCACCGCTCTTCTACAACTAGATCATCCAGAACTCACAGTAACTTGTTCAATTTTCATATGAAATCCTGACGACTAAAGGTAAATTTACTGCTTGATTGCTGTGAAGGACTGGCCTTGAACACGCTTTACACACAAAACCCCAACATGTCCTTTCCAAGAAGGAGTACTTCCAAAGCAGCATGGAATTTCCCCAGAATTACCAATCCGCAGCTTTGGCTGAGGTAAATGAGCCCAGCAGTAATAAATGGGTTTATGCCATCTTACCTCAGCTGAAGATGGATCTGACTGCACAACACTGATACAGTTGATGAGAACATACCCGTTTTATGAACTAATGGATCATCTGGTCTACTACTGATATGCTTTGGTGTCACGTCACTTTGTTAGTTTCATTGCAAGCTGTAGCATCTGTGGCCACAAGCAGAAAACCAAAAGACTGAACCACTGCTTTGTAGACAATTCCAAACCAGAGCAGAACAGCTTTGAAGAAATGTGCATTAAAATCATGAGGATGTCCAGTCTGAAAACAATGATGCGTCCTGGACCAAATGTCTTTCCAGAAATTAAACAATAAGTTGCAAAACAGGCCGATTCTCAGCCATGACAATCATTCAAGATTTTTGCGGTTAAAGCATAACCTTTGAAACTGCTGTTTCATGAAAAAAATGGGATGCTCTGTAACTCTTCAAAAAAACATGACATTTGATTGCATCTATAAAAACACGTTCCAAAGCATTTCCTTTGGCTAAGGCAGAATGCTGACTATTCATTAAATCAGACGCAGAAAGACATTTTTTATTTGGCCCTAATGAACTTCTGAAGCATTGGGAGCTAATAGCTGCTTATCTTGTGAACACAATTTCCTGTCAGTATTCTTCCAGCACATTTGTTAACTAGAACCGCAAAAAATGTCAACAAAAATAACACACACTGTTCCGATTCTAAAGACAATTGAGAAATCTCAGATGTTTTACACTTCCCTAGTAGACTTCTGTCTCATCAATGAATGTGCTATTACAACATTGCTCAGAGGTTGTTTAGTGCTGATGACTGTTCGCTGGACTGAAATAGAGATGTTGACGGACTGTTTCTCCAATTACATGGCCTGCCAAAAAGAATGGGACATCAGCAGAAAACATATGCAAAAACACATGCAACCTCCATTATTTAGCTCTATGGACCGCAGAGATGACATAGTATAGCAAAAACTGCGGAGAGTCAATGAAGCATTAAACCCGCACACTGCCGGTGATACAACAGATAAAAAAGCAAAATGATCCAGCCCTTTCACAGGCCCAAGACACTGGGCTCTCCTGCATTTGCTTTAGGCCTTAAATCACATTGTTCTCAGAATGCACTTTACATTTGCCGGTACAGCAAAAAGGGGTCCCAATTGGAAACCTCTAGGGATTGCTCCCCCGGGAAAGGTGCTAGCCCTGAATTCTCTTCCTCATTCGCACAGGCCTCTTGCAACTCTTTACCATGCCCGAGATATTTGTTTCATCCCCCTTTGCTTTAGGCCTGAAACCAGGTTGTTCTCAAAAAGTATTCTGTTATGGCCGGGAAAGCAAAAGGGCTCCAAATCGGAAACATCTAAGGATTGCTCCTGCCAGGAAAGATGTAGCCCTCAATTCTCTTTCTCCTTCTCACAGTCCTCTGGCAGCCTCTTTAATAGCCCTAAGACATTTGGATCTGTCCCCTTTGTTTTGGGCATGAAACCAGGCTGCTCTCAAAAAGTAATTCCCTCTGGCCGGGAAAGCAAAAAGCTCTCCAAATTTGAAACATCTAGTCCCCTTGCAACTCTTTCATAGTCTGAAGACATTTGCATCTGCCCCCTTTACTTTAGGCCTGAAACCAGGTTGTTCTCCAAAAGTGCTTTTCTCTGGCCGGCAAAGCAAAAAGGGCTCCAAATTGGAAACATCTAAGGAGTGCTCGTCCAACAAAGGTGCTAGCCCTCAATTCTCTAGCTCATTCTCACAGTCCCATTGCTGCTTTTGAAGAGTCTGAAGACATTTGGATCTGCCACCTTTGTTTTTGGTCTGAAACAGGGTTGTTCTCCAAATGTGTTTTCCTCTAGTCAGGAAAGGAAATGGGTTCCAAACTGGAAACATCTACAGATTGCTCACTCAGCAAAAGTGCTAGCCCTCAATTCTCTTGCTCATTCTCACAGTCCCATTGCAACTCTTTAAAAGCCCCATGAGATTTGCGTCTGCCCCCTTTGCTTTAGGCCGGAAACATGGGTGATCTCGACACGTGCTTTCCTCTGGCCGGGAAAGGAAAAGAGCTCCAAATGGGAAACATTGAATAATTGCTCCTACAGGAAAGGTGCTATATCTGAATTGTCTTCCCCATTCTCACAATCCCCTTGCAAGTCTTTCATAGTCCCATGGTACTTGGATCTGCCACCTTTGTTTTAGGCCTGAAGCCAGGTTCTTCTCAAAAAAGTGCTTTCCTCTACCCAGGAAATGGAATGGTTTCCAAATTGGAAACATCTAAGGATTGCTCCCTCAGGAAAGGTGCTAGCCCTCAATTTGCTTGCTCATTCTCACAGTCCCCTTACAAGTCTTTAATAACCCTGAGGCATTGGGATCTGTCCCCTGTGCTTCAGGCCTGAAACCAGGTTGCTCTCAAAAAGTGCTTTCCTCTGGCCGGGAAAGCAAAAAGGCTCTATCTAAGGATTGCTCCCCCAGGAAAGATGCTAGCCCTCAATTCTCTTGTTCATTCTCACAGTCCCCTTGCTGCTCTTTAAGAGTCTGAAGACATTTGGATCTGCCCCCTTTTCTTTGGGCATTAAACCAGGTTGTTCTCAGAAAGTGCTTTCCTCTGGCCGAGAAAGCAAAAAGCTCTCCAAATTCGGAATATCTAAGGATTGCTCCTCCAGTAAAGGTGTTAGATCTGAATTGTCTTGCTCATTCTGACAGACCCCTTGCAACTCTTTAAAAGCCCCAAGACATTTGCATCTGCCCCCTTTGCTTTAGGCCTGAAAAGAGGTTGTTCTCAAAAAGCGCTTTCCTCTCGCCGGAAAAGCAAAAAGGTCTCCATCTAATGATTACTTCCCCAGCAAAGGTGTTAGCCCTGTGCCGGCGGACAAAAACAACGGACTCTCGGTAGTGTCAAGCATCCGCCAGCATCAGGCAGGCATCAGCCACACTCAGGACTTTATTTTTTACGGCCCAAGCTTTTATACCCTTCGTTATCAGTTCACGCGCCGCTTCCCCTCCTGCTGTTAGCCCAGCTCCCCTGTCCACGCTCTCTTTTCTCTGTTCTTCCAGGCGGTCGTTCTCTTGCAAACCACAGTCTTGTCTTGGCTGGTGAATTCCTCAAACTTGTTTACTTCCAACGCTTCAAGGACAGCGTTTTCTCAGGCGAGGCTGTGTCCACCCACAGCCCAACCACCTGCAACATCTCCCCCTTTTTGTTCTTCAACAACGAAGGCTGTCTGTATCATTCACTTCAGGGCCCTTTGCAAACAAATGAACAGACAGGGTACAAACAACACGATAACGTCCAATATTAACAGTATCAACAACCTGGCTTCAATGACGCTTTTCAGCCAACTGGCTAAACCCCAACCACTCAGTCAAATTCGTCTGTTTAACAATCCAGCACGACAGCTTATTTAATTTCGTCAAAGCTTTAGCGGCTGCAGCTTGTGGCAAAAATAAACTAGTTGCTATTATTTCTCCTCTATTCTACAAATCTACCTTATCAGCACAATCTTATCTTAATAAGCTTCACCTATTTTTACTACTACCACCGTGAGTGTGATATAGTATAAATTTCGTTACCTCAGTCAATCGTTTGGTGCTACCTGGTCCATTAACTGGGACCCCCACTAAACATGTGTGAAAAGGCTGTTCTGGCTGAGCCATAGAAGCACAAAGTGTGGTTTGAGTTAATGTGCACATTAAAGTCACCGAGACATTTTTACTGTTCCCCGGAGTCAGATGCACCACTGGCAAAGTCTCGTGACTTCTGACGGTGCTCCAGCAGAGGACGAACACAGTGATCAGGAACCCACCGACTCTCAGCATCGTTGGAAACACAAGCATACCCGTGCCCCCAAGTAACAAGACCATGCGGTCCTTCCCATTCACGGATCTGCAGATTCCTCACCCAAACAGGTGGGTGTTCCTTCGCTGCGTCGTCTACAGTCTGTAAGGCACTAAAACGAGTTAAAACACGGGGTTGTGACAAATGTGACGGTATCATGAAATAGTTCATGGTGTAAACTGCTTTCCAGAATCTACTCGACGTTGATTCCCCTTGCATTCCCCCTTTTTGTTTGTCGAGGACGGCCTTCAAAGACTGGTGCATACGTTCCATGATGGCCTGGCCCGTAGGGGAGTGCGGGATACCAGTGTCATGGATAATGCCCCATCTGGAGAAAAATGAGGCAGTGGCATTGCTGCTATACGCTGGTCCGTTGTCTGTCCTGATGCGGTGGGGTACACCAAGGGCAGCAGATGCACTTTACCAGTGCGAGATGGTGTCGCGAGCCTTTTCTCCAGNGATGCACTTTACCAGTGCGAGATGGTGTCGCGAGCCTTTTCTCCAGCATGGGCCATGGCCCATATGGCTCCCGAAAAAGTATCTTGTGATAGTACGGTCCAGTGATACCGTTCAGCTGGTTCAGCGTTATTTATCGATGGGACAGAAAAGGCAAATTTCGGGTGTAAGGGGATAGTAAAAAAAGCCAGTCTTTCAAATCCACAATACAAATATCCCACCCAGCCGGAATCACTGCAGGGGATGGCATGCCTGGTTGCAAAGCTGCCATGCTTTCCATTACGGCATTCACTTGCTGCAAATCTTGTAAGAGTCTCCACGTTCCAGATTTCTTTTGTATCACAAAAACAGGAGTGTTCCAGGGGCTTTGGGATTCTTCTAAATGTTTCTGTCCTAATTGTTCTTGTACGAACTGATGGAGGGCCTTTAATTTTTCAGTTGTCAGGGGCCACTTGATCAACCCATACTGGCTTTGACGTTAACCAGTGCAGGGGTATCACAGGTTTTACAAGGCCCTCGGATCCAGTGGCCCCTACAAAAAATTCTGCTTGTTAGTTCCAATAGAAACTCCCCACATAGCTAATGCATCCCAACCCCAGAAATTCAGAGGTACGTCAATTACATAAGGATGTACCGTTGCTACCTATCCATCAGGGTTAATAACTTGCAAAGACAATAAGCTGTTGGCTGTTTGTTGCTCCTTTGATACCGGCAACTGCAGCACCTGCGGAAACAGTAGGCCACGAACTCAGCCAACAGTTAGAAGAGACAATTGTTACATCTGTTCCCGTATCAATCATGCCCTTTGTCCTGCATTATTTTGGTCGCCCTTGTTCTAAATGTAGGACACACGTCATCATGGGTCGGGCATCAGAAATGGATTGGGCCCAAAAGATCTCGGGCTTGCCGGTGGATCCGAAGCCCCCAATACCTCTACGGCAATTATCCGCCTTTGGGACCTGTGCAACAAAAGGAACTAATTGTCCAATTCAGCTACCAGCAGGTATTGTAACGGTGTCCATGCCATGGCAGATACCTGTCCTTCATAGTCTGCATCAATGACCCTTTAGTGTCTGCTATGGTGACTGCAGAGCTTGTGGAGACATCCGCTCCGGCACTCCCTCGGGTTTTGGCTCACAATGTACTGCATAGACCTGGAAGGGGTTGTGAGGTGGGGGTACTTGTGTCTGAGCGCGCGCTCCCTTCTCACTCCGTCTCCCATTTCCTGGTTGCCTTTTGGGTGCTGGCAGGGGTTGTCCTTGTTTGTCATATTGGGGTCGGTCCTGGTTTGCAACATGCCCCGGCCTACCAAAACGGGCACAAACAGCAGCGAACGGG
>VWZK01011233.1:248-46468 GCA_013396935.1 Baryphthengus martii
GTAAAAAAAAAAAAAAACCCCACACCCACCAATTAAAATGCCAACTTCATGTTTTATTGAAAACAATCTGTGGACGGAAAATAAATGTCGAGTTTAGTTTCTGGAACTTCAAAAAAAAAAAGAAAGGCAAAAAAAAAAAAAGGTTTTCTTGTTCCGCGCGGCGCCGGCTCCCGGGACGGATGCCGGTGGCGACGGTGGTGCTCCGGGGATGGGCTGCCCGGCCCTCGTCCCTGCTGGATTTAAGAACTGAGGATCGCGCTCCGGATGAGGCGAGACGAAACCAAACCAAAAATGCCACCGGCGTCCAAACGGTCGGTTTTTTTCCGCAGGCCAGGTAAGGTGGGCGCCGCTCCCGGGGGACGGAGCCGGCGACGCTGGCGAGCGCTGCGGGGTTGTCGGTGCTAAGACCGGGCAGAGCAGAGCGACTCTCCAAACTTGTTGTGAACCGATCCACCTCCACATTCCAGGCGTTTCCGAATAGGCGGGATAGGGAACCTGGTCACCTAGGACTTTTTAACCATTTGTCTTCTGTGTAGCTGCAAAGGAACACTAATGTTTATACAACTGTCAGTCCTACCAGTGATGCAACTTGTACCGATTCAGTCTTCCGAGGTTTTCGGGGGGGTTGGTTCTTTTCTTTCTTTGTTGGGTTTTTTTTTTGAATTTTTTTAATTTTTTTTTTTAGGGGTCGGGGCAGTTGTGGGGGGGAAGGCGATGAAGACGGGTGGTCAGGGAGAGGAGGGTTCACCTTCGTATCCAAAAGGCAGAAAAGGATCCGTGTCCAAAAGCAGAACATTGCCGGGAATGAAGAGATTTCGGCGGAAACAAGCACAAATAAAAAAAAATTTAAAAAAAAAAAAAATTAAAAAGGGAAAAAAAAAATAATAAAAAAAAAATTAGTCCACTGGTTGACTGGAATAAAAAAAACCAAAACAACCTAGAGGTGGAATATGATGAATTCCAACACAACGGGGCACCAGGGCCCGGGGGGGGCCCTCCCTTTTCGTTTCCTCTTTCGTTCCGTTCGTTTGGGTTTTTTTGTTTTCGTAGTTTTGTTGTGTTCTGGTTTGTTGTCGGTTTGGGTTGGTTGTTTTTTTTTTTTTAAAAAAAAAAAAAAAAGAAACATGTTCTTTCTCATGGGACTTGAAGTTGATTCATATTTGTGCAGTGCTGGTTTGACCATACTCATTTCAAGTATTATAGACTTATGTAATGGTGAAAATATATGAACTGTGGCCTTTTTCATTCTTGTTACTTGTGATGCAATTAAGTGAAGATAAGAAAAAAAAAAAAAAGCAGAGATTTACCATGTATCAGTGCCTGGCTTTTTGTTATAAAGCTTCGTTTGTCTAGTGCTCTTTTTGCTATAAAATAGACTGTAGTACACCCTAGTAGGAGAAAAAAAAAAAAACTAAATTTAAAAATAAAAAAAAAATATATTTGGCTTATTTTTCACAGGAGCAATCCTTTTATACCATGAATATTACGGGGGGAAAAAAAAAAAAAAAAAAGAAAAAAATTGTCAGATTCTGAATATTTCTTCTTTGTAGATTTTTGGAATCATTCTGAGTAAAAGTTTGTTACTTTATTTTACTATTTAAAAGATGTTATTTTACCATGTGTTATTGAGATGAAAACTGTACGGTAGCTTTTTTTTTTTAGTTGTAGGTCGCAACGGGGAAATTTTTGCGACTGTACACATAGCTGCAGCAGTAAAAAAAAAAAAGGAAACAAAAAAAAAAAAGAAAAAAAGGGAAAAATGCTGAAAAAAAAAAGGAAAAAAAAAAAAAAAAAGATGAACAGTTACACCTTGTTTTCAATGTGTGGCTGAGTGCCTCGATTTTTTCATGTTTTTTGGTGTATTTCTGATTTGTAGAAGTGTCCAAACAGGTTGTGTGCTGGAGTTCCTTCGAGAAGATGACACAAGCCAACAAAGCCAGCTTGGTGTAGGCCGTTACCTGTTTCTCATCTGTAGTTATTCGATGCCGTCATGTACATGACCGTTCTGTAGCAATAAATGTGCCATTTTTATAAACCCTTTGCACGACCTTGGCCTCTCATTTCGCTCCCCAGCATCCGGCTGCCGCCCTGCCCCGGCCTGCTCTTGGGGGGTGGGTCTTGGGAAAAAAAAAAAAACAAAGGAAGGACTTTTAAAATGATTATTTTTATTATATATTATGGGGGAAAAGTCATCGTTTCCGTGGAGGGTGGCTGGAGGAGCCGGTGCTGGTGGAAGTTCTGGGCTTCTTCACTGACCGGGAAGGTTGACAAAGCGCTTCCGGATCGATCAGGGTGGAAGGGACCTCGAGGATCATCTGGTCCAACCTTTCCTGACAAAAGATGGCCCAGCTCCTACTTGTTGAAGCACCCAGACAACTTCTGGCTTAGCTTTTAGAAGAGAAGGCTCAGAGGGGAGCTCGTCACGCACGGTGTTCCGGCACGTAAAGGGTGGCGCCAGGAAGGACAGAGGCGCTCTCTTCACGAGGAGCCCCGTGAAGAAGACGAGGAGCGATGGGTACAAGTTGCACCAGGAGAGATTTCCTCTTGAGGTAAGGATTTTTTACAGGGAGACCCATCATCCACTGGAATGAGCTTCCCAGGGTTGTGGAGTCTCCATCACTAGAGGTTGTCGAGCTGCAGTTGTGCAGGGTGCTAAAAAAGCTCATCTAGTGTCCTTGCCCATGAAAGGTTGGACCAGATGAGCTTTCAAGGTCCATCTAACCTGGGCTGTTTCATAATTTAAAAAGAAAAACCAACCAAACACAATTACTGTCTCAGTGGAAGGTGCTAGAAAAAGAGAAGATTATTTTCATTCTCATTCTCATCTGGATGTTCCTCTGCTCTGTAAATAAAACATCCATATTTCACCCTAAACCCCACTGAGCCCCTGGAAGAACGCGAAGCACCTGCTGGAGCAACCAGATGTGCTGGAGCACGGGCAAAGCCAACCCAGGAACCTCAGAAAAACGGGTGGAACCCATAAAATCTCTTCAATAAAGACATTTTTTCCTGCCACGGTTTCACGGCTGGGGTTGGAGTGAAGAGCCAGGCTGCGCAAGCGTCATAAAGCAGCCTCGCTCGTGCTGTCGTGGTATTTGTGTTGAGGGGTTTTCCAGTAGTTCACTTCTGGTTGGCACCGTTGGACCTTCTCAAGCCATCTCTGGCATCTTTTCGGTTATTCCTGACGCTGCTGTCCCATGGGAGGACCCCACTGGGCCCCTCAGCGTGGCCGGTGGGGGCAAAACACGAGGACTCGACGGAGATGGTCGCGCACGACGCACGTCTGAGACTGACAAAGCTTTTGAGTGGTGACACCTTCAGTTTTAGCAACGAACGGAGCTTTGTTGCCGTGGTTTCTCCTACCCCAAGCTGTTATTGCTACAGAACGGGGCAGTTCAGCCTCTGGGGGGGTCACAGATGAAACGGTGTGTTTAAAACCGAGTTTTCCTTCCCAAGCAGGTCATTTCAAGGGGTATTTCCAGGGGAGGGGTGCTCAGAATTCACCGACGGAACATAATCTCCAATGTGGAGGACGTGGGGGCCAGTGTCAACCCCTCAAGGCAGGGGGAGATCTCCACATACTCTGCTGACTCTCGGATCGTATTGGAGGAGCTCCTGCAACCCCCGAGCACACTCCCTCACTTTTCATCTGCAACCACCAGACCTCTCCTTCCCAGCACCACCAGCCTGGGCGGAGCAGGAAGCCCTGCCTGTTTCTGCCTGCGTTGCCTGCTCTGAAGATGCCACCGGAGCCACCTACCCGGCCCATCCAGATGCCACCAGTCCTTCTCTACTGGTGCCATTGGTCCCATCCCAGATGTAGCACAGCTGGAGCGAGGAGCCGGGTGGGCAGGGCTGGAGGAGGAGGAGGAGGCAACGTGGGCAGCTCGACACCAGCTGCCTGGTGCCCACCCTATGGCCACACCTTCCCTGGGGCATCAGAGCCGCTCTCCAGCCCGCAAATGTTACTCCTCCGCTTGCAGAACCCAAAGCTGCTCTGCCAAGGAGGTGCCCCGAGGGGCTGTGAGGGCCGGGAAAGGCGCACGGGTGGGACGGGGGCACGGGGCACCCGCTCTGCCATCCCAGGATGGAAAGGGGGTGTCTGGGGTGGCAACACGGCCGCTGACAGCAGCTCAGCCGCGCTGCCTTCCAGGGCTTTCAACGGGTCATTCAGTGGGGAATTCATTTATGAGGAGCTCGGGCGTTTTTTGTGTGCGTGTGTTTACTAATAAAGCAACGGGGCCCCTAATTGCTTCTGGAAAAGAATAGAAGAGCTGAAGGGTGGAAGAATGGGGCTCATTCTTCTGGTGTCTCTATCTACAGAGGCTGGATGAGCCTCTCCCACGGCTGACAGCTCTAGGAAAGTTGGCTTGATATCATGTGCAACTCCGCTGCTCCAATTATGTTGGTAGCCAGTAAATACATCTCAAGTGTCTTGAGCTTGTAAATCTTGGAAGCGTGAGCACTGGGAATGGGACGGCCCCGTCCTCTTGGCTGGAGCTAAGACGTGGAGCTCGGCCGCAGGGTCACAAGGAGCTTCACCCCGTTTCTGAGCCAGAGAAAACCTCTGAGGCTCCCTCCCTGCGCCCCTTTTCCTTCAAGTCCTCTGCAGTCATCTCCCCACACGTCAGTTTGGGGTTTTTTCTCCTTTTGTCCTGTTTTAAAACCAGTGCTGAGGCTAAAAATCAGTTGCCCTGTCTTGCCTGCTCTCTGCTGTGCCGGTTTGAAGATCTAAAGCCTGCTTAGGTGGGTGCACGGCAAGGGGCCCCCCTTGGCCGAAGCCTTTCGGGCAGTATTGCCCATACCTTCAGATAGCAGCAGCCCCTGGCCCTGCTCTTAGGAGCTCCCCACGCTGCTTCCCCCCTGGCACAGACACCAGGTCACACAGGGCATCTCCTCCTCTGCCAGGCTTGGCCTTGGCACGGGGAGAGCCATGGGAACGGGATGGGGATGGAAAGGGGAATGGGATGTTGTGTGAAGCAGTTGGGGGAAATCACCAGACCAAAAGCAGCAGCAAAGAGGTGGGAGACAGAAGCTGTCTGGATGATGGGAGGGGTTCCTGGGTGTGTTTATCAAATCAATCAATCGATCAATCAACCAATCAGTTAATCAATCAGAGGCAAGGCATGGGATTTAATTCCTGAAGCCCAGGCTGGGGTGGTAGATGGTTGGTGACTCTAAATAAGTGTTGCTGGTGTTTGCCCTGTGGTGGCTTCCAGGATGAGCTGGGATCATGTGGGACCTCGGTGACAAGGTGATGAGTCACTGGCAGCAACCACCCAGCCTCAGCCAGGTCAGTAACGTTTCCTTCAGCTCCAGTTTTACTTTTAATGCTTTCATTTTCACCCAGCTACCTCTGACTAGGTCCTCTTTAAATAACTTCAGGAGTTTCTCCCTCTGCTTCCTGCTAAGGCCAGTGTCAGGCTCAAAGCCAGTTTGAGGCACTTCTGAGAAGACCAAGCAGCTGCTTCCCTGGGCAAATGGGGCTTCTGGGCTTCCCCTGCTCCTCTCCCATCCATTTTCCCGGTGACTTCCCCCCAGTGTTGTTATTGGCAGCGTGGGCAAAGCTGCCAATGTTTTCCTGTTTGCTGGGGGGGGAAACCTGGAAGCTTTTCTGGTGCAAAATGAAAACATAACCCTCAAATACCCCCAGCTAACCCCAGAATCTCTCTTGGAGCGTGATCTGAGGTGCTGAGGCCTTCCTGACCCACAGGACTCTGCAAAAAAAACAAACCAAAGGGGCCAAAAAGTTTCGCTTTTGGTAAATTGCCCTTTTGGCAAAAAAAAAAGCTGAAAATGTTCTGTCCGTTTCTAGGCTCCGACTTCCTCTGCTGCTGCCGCTGCCACCGATACACTCGGTGAGATTTCTGTAGCGTGAGCTGCTTTTTAAGCTCTTAAAACCCCCCTGGGTTGTAATCTGGCCATAATCGGATTGCAGGCGGCCGGCCTCGCTGCGGGGCTGGGAGAACCGGGAGCCTTCGTGCCGCGCCGAAAACCTGGGGGGTGTTTCCGTAGCGAGGGGAGAGTTTTGGTGCTCGCCTCTCCGTGGGGATTTTTGGGACCCTGAGGAGCAGGTTGGCTGCTGGAGGGGAGGAGGAGGAGAAGGAGGAGGTAGAGCCCCTGGGGTTTTAACTCATCCCTCCGTCTGCGGTGCGGGACCCGGAGCCCTTGGCCTCCCTCCAGAAGTGCTAAATACCTCGGGGAGATCCTCAGCTCGGGCTCATTTATCTCCTTTCCTCTGCTAAGCCAATATTCTTATTTATAAGAGAAATCCCGCAGCCACCTCTTAAATCTGGTCCCCGGCACAGCTGGGTGGAGGTTCTCCCAGCACTGGAAGGGAAAGGGTTTGTGGTGGGGAGGTGAAGATCTCACCCAGGTTCTCCCACAGCCCTTGGGAAGGTGCAGGGCAGAAATACTTGCAGATTCCGCCACCTACTCAAAGAAAAAAAAATGGAATTTTATTTTAGCAGGATTTTTTTTTTCACTAAGACAGGAAAATTTTCTGTCATCAAACTTTCAGTGCCTCCATCAGGAGAAAAAAAAAAAGAGAATCAGGGGAGTAAAATGCGCCGCCAATGACATTCTGATCCACCTCAGGAGCCTGGCGAAGCGTCGCCGCTCTCGAAAGCCGGTGCCACGCGAACTTCGGTGCAGATGTGCCGGGGAGCGCCCGGAGACTTACTGAAATGCGCTAAATAACCGTAAGCCTGGGCTTCAAAGAAATCTAAAGAGGATTAAATCATCTGAAATAGGCCACAATTATTTTGTGGCTGCTGGTTTTGGGCTCTTTTTAAAATGTTGTCAGAAGAGTGAGGTGTTAGGAAGATGTTAGAACCTTCCTCACCCTCCTCGCCCGGCTGGGGAAGACGGAGCGGGAGCGACAGCCGCTCCCCCGGACCTGGGTGATGGATCCGAGAGCTGCCGGGCTCCGACCGGTGCCGGCAATGTAGGACATGCTGGGTGGGCTGGGGGGCTTAGCGATGCTCTAATCCAGAGAGAAAAATCGCATTTGTAAAAAGATTTGGGGGGGAAAACCAACCAAACCCAACATCTATTGCACTGCTTCCTGCAAGCTGCTAGTCTGGGGTGGGGGGGTCACGTAACACCCCGACGTGGCTGAGACGGGGATGTTGTGAGGGTGAATGTGTGAGCTTTGGAAGGTAGGGCTAAAATCCTAGTGACTCTGGCATGCGCATGGAGAGTAAAACGTGGCCAAAAATGTGGGTGATGAGTCACGACAAACCCTTAGTTTTGTCTGTATGGCTGTGGGGGGAAAAAAAATATTTAGCACTTGCAGAGCACTGGAATCTGTTGATGTGCTAGTGAAGTGAAGTTAATTCTTGAAGCATCCCCTGGCCCATCTGTGGGCTCCTGGGCTGACCCTCTGGCACGATTTCCAGAGCCAGGGGCCCAGGAGGCTCCGCTGGAGACGGTGGCAACGTTTATTGGAGGCTCGGTTGAAAACCCCCTCAGAATAAGCGGTGTCTCAAAAGGCGGGGAGGCTTTGGCTGTGTGTCCTGGGATGTTCCCACTTGGCTGCCGGTGTGTCCAAGGGCTGGTACCGCTCCCTTGAGTTAGCAGGGATTTTGGAGGGGCTTTGGGCTTGGGCTGCATGAAAGCCTGCTCCTGTAAAGCCAGCTGTGGTGTCATTTTATTTTATTTATTTATTGTGGGGGGGAGTGATGCTGCGTCCTTCAGCACAGCTCCTTCCTCACTCCTCGAAGACCATCCCTGGGGTGTCTCAGTGCTCCCAGTTCGAAGCACGGGCCTCACGAGCATCCCTGTCTCAATGCTTGGTGTAGCTCCTGGGTGATGGTTTGGCCTTGAATGTCACCTGAGCTGTCAGATTGGACCCAACAATTGGATTTGAAAGCAGCTTGTGGACCTCTTCCTCTCTCCTCGCCGGGGAGCGGTATTGGCAGTGTTCACCCCCCCACAGCAGCACCACCTGTAGCTGTTCAACCGGCCACCAGCTCCCCAGGCTGGTGCCTCCGGGCACAGGGACGTGCACCACAGCAGGTCCACACGTGGTGCCCTTGGTCTCGGCCGGTTCCCCAGCCAACCAGTGCTCGGAGGAGGGAAATGTGAGCTGGGCTCAGCCTGGGGTTTCTAAGGCCACCCCAAATTCCTGCAGCCCCTTCACGTCGCTGAGGTGGCAAGAATAAAGTAAAAGGCGAGGCGGCCGTGGGACGAGCGGGTGACAACGGAAGAAGCTTGGGTGGAATGTGGAAGGAAGCCAAAAATATCGGCGTGGATTAGGGGCGGCCGAGATGCCGAGATTATGTGGAATTCCTGAATAACGTGGAATAAAAGGGGCTGAAAGATCATTAAAATTAATCGGAGATTAGCGGGGACAAAAGCAGCGAGACCGCTGAGCCAGTCTTAGCTGCTGTCAATTGATCTTATTTTAGCTGGGAAATAAGACTATCAGATTTGGAGCCTAATGATAAGGATAAGTAAGATCTTCTAAACCTCTGGAGAGACCCTGTCAAGTGCTCCCAGCCCTTCTGTGACCTCCCTGGCGGGGAGCAGGGCAGCAACTTGGTGTCCCTGTGTCCTCTCTGTCCCCACAGGCAGGTTGGGACCTGGGGTGGGACCCCCCCTCCTTGCCCTGTCCCATGGAGCTGACCTCCAGAAATGCCCCCCTCTTGCCTCTCTCAACTATTTATTTCTCTGCTGTCGCAGGGAGGAGAATATTTGGGGGAAACTTTACCCCTCAGCAAAAGGCGTGGGAGAGAGCAGGATTTTTGTGGGGAGTGAAAGACAAAAGGCTGGTGCGAAGAGGGGCAGTTTGTTTTGAGAGAGCTACAATGAGTTACATCCGAAGAGGATCTGGGACACAGGATTTATTTCAGGGGGAAAACAAAAAAAAAAACCAACGGACAAAGCCAACAAAACCCACAGCAAATACGTAGTGGCTCGTTTGCAAAAAATGTGGTTTGGATTAAGAGTTGTGCTCTAAAAAGAAACAAAAAAAAAATTAATATTGCTCTTGTAACCTCACAGGGGAGCACTCAAACCACTTGGGGACGGGCTGAATTTGGCGCCGGGGATGAACCGGGAGGGAACCTGCAGCCGTTTGGGTGTTGTCCGGCCTCCCCCAGCATCCAGCCTTTCATCCCACACCTCCCGGGTACCGGTCAGCCCCGTGCCGGGGCTGCCCGGCTGCAGGGAGCCGTCCCTGGGGCCGTTTGATGCCGTCGGTCGGATTGGAGGATATTGCAGCATCCGAGGCGCCGTAATTAGAGGCAGATCTGCGATGGCTGCAAATTGTCTTCGCTTCCTTGAAGTCCCTAACCTTTGAAGTGGGTGGAGGTATGATAACTTCCACCAGCTGAGGATCTGCCAACACCCCTTGGAGTGTTCCAGGCGGGTTTATTCATCCCTGCAGCCCGAGGACTAACCACGAGCCCTAGAAATACCGTTGCTGTGCGCCGGGAATAGTCAGCAAACGGGTCCTAAACGGTTGCTGTGGGGCTAAGAGTGTGGAAAATCGGATGTGGGGAGGAAAATTCAAACTTGCTGGAGCACTGGTGAGGGAGCAAATCTAAAAGCAGCCTCCTCTGGCAGGAGGACAAGTTTGTGAGGGTGAAAAGTGATGAGATCACCTGTTTATAGGCCAGGTTGGTTTGTTTGTTTTTTATAAAGCCTTGCTGGGGTTTTTTTAGGACATTTCAAACACCAGCCTGGGACTGAGTGTTTCCAGTAGCGCTGCCTCTATTTTCAGATACCTCATCCACTCTTCTTTTTATTACCTGGGAAATCTCTGTCAGAGGAACTCATCTAACAACCAAAAGCTCATGACTTTGAGTTCTTCAGCCTTTCTCCTCTCCCCAGCGCTGCCCGTTTGTTTATTGCCGTTGGGCTTTGCAGCGACGCTTTTGGGCAAGGGGATGAGGATTTCCTGAAGAGAGCAGAAGATATTCTTGGCCTAGGTCTGCCTAGCAAAGTAGATGTTGATGTTCACACCCCCCAGACCCTTTGTTTCTTGTTTTGATGGAAAGCTTGTGGCCTCCTCCTCTACCTTCAAGCTCCTTCTCGGAGCGTGAGGGGCAAACGACTCCGGCGAGCTCAATGAACCATCTCGCCTCGGAACGCGGGCTCCAATCAGCCCCTTGCTGCTCGTTCCTCCGCACAAAGCGCAGAAATTCATCCCAGATGGGTGAAGAAGCAGTCGGCTCTTCTTGGGAAAGCTGCGCTCTTCGCTTTGCTGCCGCTGATGGATTTCTCAGCCGCATTCCTTCCCCGGGATTGAGCAAGCCTCTCCCCGCAGCCCTCTGGTGCACCGTTAGCAGCAGAAATTCTATCAGACCACTTCTCATTTGTGTTTAGTCATTCTAGCTCTATTTTTGTTTTGGTTTGTTTGGGTGTTCTGTTTTTTTTAAAGTTGCTTAGCCAGGCAAAGCGGGGCTTGGCGCTTGGAGGCGAGCCAGGGAATCTGGAGACCTACTGCCAGGGTTTCGTGCCGTCGCCTTCTGGGTGGTGGGGATGCTTGGTGGAGAGAGACGTCTCCTAGGCACATCCAATGAGGTGGTTTGGAGGAGACCAGAGATTATCTGCACTCTTTGGGTGGCTGCAGCTTTGGCAGGCGATGCCTTTGGAGTTAATTTTGATGGATCAGGCAGGTTCTGCTACCGCACGCTGCGGAGCAGGGGGTTGCTCCCAGTTCCCCACCCCCTACCAGGCTCGGTGCCGGGGCGATGGGTGGCAGGGCCGTGACTCTGGCAGATGTGGCAGCTGGAGCTGGTCCCCGGTTCCTTCCTGCGTTGCTTTTCCCACAGCCCCGGGTATTGTCTCAGCGGCTGCTGGGGCCGGCTGGGGCTGGCCGGTCCCGGCGAAGCGCCTGCGGCTTTTGGTTCTCATTCTTTTGAGGGGGGGAGGAATGAAAAAAATAAAATGAAAAAAAAAAGAAAAGAAAGAAAAACAATGAAGTGCAAAATTAGGAAGTTTCTTCATCTGGCTCCCTGTGGGGCTATCAGGGTCCTGGGGTGGGGTGGGTGACCTGGCAGCTTCCTCTCCACCCTGTTTGGGCCACCTCTCGCCGGCACCCACCGGCAGCTCCAGGGGCGCTGGCTCAGCACCCAAGAGCGGCACCTTGCTTGGGGAGCGGCAGATTTTGGGTGCAATCCGAGTGTTTGTCACGGTTCCATGCAGCTGTGACCTCAAAGCTGTCTGGACAGCTGGTGGGTTCACCACATCCCTCAGCCCCTCTCTTTAACGGGACCATCTTCCCATTTCATGGTGGCATTTTCCAGCCCCAGGACCAGTTTTGTGGGGGCTTTTCCAGCCTCAGAAGCACCTCTGGGGGGAGCTTTTCCATCCTACTCCCTTTCAGAAAAATATATTTGGGATCTCATCTTCCCACAGTGCGATTTCTGGTGGGGCTTGGGTTTGGAAGTGGTTTTGAGACGGGTGGCCGCTCAGTGCGATATCACTCTCTTCTCTCTCCTTCATCCTTTTGCCCTCTCCCTGTCTCCTCCTTTCAGCAAATACTTCTTTGAGGAAGTGTGATGGTGCCACAGGTCTATTTCCTATCAATTTCCATCCTGTGTTTTCCTACACAGCACAAACACCTGGTGTGTTTCAGAGGGAGGAAAAGAAGTGTGAAGGTCTCGGGTTTATCCATTCAAAGATCACATTTAAAGCCGGGGTGGGTCAAGCAACCTCCTGGAAGGCTGGTATCAATTTTAACCTGGTATTTTGGTTATTACACAGGTGCAAGTTCTTAAAACAGCTCCGGAAATGAAAACTAAGGAAGGCATCAGGCTGGGAGATTTGCCACTTAGTCAGAAATTTGCATTGGGAGCAAAGGGCTGTGCTCAGCTGAACCCCGTCGGGGGTGGGGGGCGTTGGCTGTTGGAGGACGTGGATTTGGGGATGGAGACTGTGATCACAGCTTGGGAGAGAAGGTGTTGCGAGGGCAGGAGCTGGGCTCAGCCCTGTGTCTTCTCAGGAGGCATCCTACAACAGCAGGGAGGGAGCAGAACGTAGGGAAACTGCCCCGAGAGCCTCAGGAGGGGGTGTTGTGGGAAGCATCACCCCCTTCCCAGCAACTCCGCAGGGACAATTGTCCACCTCGGGCTCGGCAAACTTGGGTCATGGGTTTGTGAGATCCTTCCATGTCAAGTTAAGAGCAATTTTGGACTCTTTTTTTTGGGAGGGCAAATCTGACTACTTCTCGCCCTCAGAGGCATCGGAGTATCTGGAGCTGCTGTTCAGCAAACCTTTAAGTGACTGTTGTGATTCCCAAGAGGAAAAGATCACTTTTTTTTTGTAGTAATCAGAACCAAAGCTGCCTTTTGAGCTACGCTTTGCTGATCTGGAAAGAGGTTCAAAGTAAATTTTCAGAAATCCTGGTGGCTTAGGGCCGAATGCAGCCCTGGGTAACAGGCAGATTCTGCATTTTGCCAGCACTGCGAGCTCGGGCGAGAGCTCTCGATGCCAAGAGTTACCCCGGGATGAAACCAGGGCTTGGTCTCTGATTAAAAATAGCTGTTGATATCAAATAGTTCATCTCCAGTTCAAAGAGCCAGTTGCCCAGCCCCGGAGATGAGCCTGCCCTAAACTCTCCAGCAACTTTCTTCTTTCATCGACAGCCCCAAATACTTAATTTTGTCAACCTGGATTTTAAAAATGGCCAAAAAAACCCCAACCTCATCCTGTGAGGTGGGTTGATGTAAAGCAGGGAGAGAGAGGTGTGAGGTGCACATCATGGGTCTGGATCCTCCATGAGCTTCTTCTTGAATAAGAGCTGGAGATGCAGCCCCCTCCCCAAAAAATGACACGCAGCCCTGTGAGCTCCTGTGCCGCGTCCTGCGCCGGAGACTCGAGCACAGACACATCAACAAAAATTACGGCTAATGGGAAACAAATGCTCTGCCCCTAAACCAGCCGTTGAGTTCGGCGGGAGCTTTCCGAGAAAAGTCGGAATCAGATTCGAAGGGGTTTGTCTTACATTTGTCTTAACTCCCGGCTCTGCATCCCAGCTTGTTCCGATTTTATCAAAAGCTGGGCTTCCTTCGTCGAGCTCGGAGATTTGTCCGGCTTAGGACTCGCTTCCCGGCTCGCCCGCGGCCGGCGGCAGCCCCGAGGCTGGAGGGTGGGCGCTGGCAGGATGGTGCTGAGCAAGGAGTCCTTGCTGGGCACGGTTACCGTGCCCCAACTCACCACGGGAGGAATAAAGGATGGGACTTGAGTGCATCCGTCCCAGCCCTTTGTGGCCGTCGGGGTCTGGTACCAATTAGGGTGAGTTTCCGGCGGCTCGCCGTGCGTTACGGCGAGAAAAACACACAAAGAGCGGCCCCAGCGTGGGGTTGGCCGCAGGGAGGGGTCCGAGCCCCGTTTGGTTTTGCACAAGTGTCTGGTGAAGCTCTTTCATGTCCAATTTGGCTGGGTCTGGGCTCTGGGAGCAGAGTCGGTTGTCCCTGCCCAGAGTTGTGCTCCTGGGGACCGGTGGGACCGGGGGTTCCTGCAGGACCTGCAGAAAGGTCCAGCTGAAATCTCTTTTTAAAGTTTCAAACCATCACTCATTGCCTTGTCGCAACAGGCCCTGCTGAAACCTGTCCCCATCTTTCTTCTAGGCTCCCTTCAAGTAGCGAAAGGCCACAAGAAGGTCTCACCTTAGGATGAGGATATATAGAACTATAACATTCTTATCTATATATGTGTGTAGAAGTTAATTTTCACTAGGATCTGAGTGGTGGCCAACTCCAGGCCACCTACAGAAGACCGTAACACTTCTCTGCACACTTGGGAGGGTGAGATTTTTCACGTTAAGTCCTCAGTCTGTACACCACGGAATCTTTCAGGTTGGAAAAGACCTTTAAGATCGAGTCCGACCGGTGCCAAGTCAACCACTAAGCCCCATCCCTTGGTTTCAGCAGGGAGATGGTGTATAAGCTAATGATGAGCTTCACCCACCTCCCCTGTCTCCACTTAGCATTTTACCCACCAAATTTAACCAGAGCTCTGCTGCTGGGAAGGTGAAACGGCTTATTAAACCATGACTGACTTTGAGAGCACCAAATGATGAGGTTGGTGGTTGAAGCAGCAGCGTGACCCATCCCTGCAGGGTTTCCATCCCTTTGGGATTTCCTTCTCTACGTGCTTGTGTCAAACAGCGTGTCTCTGGCCGGGGTTGGCATCCCCTCAGCACGGCTGCCACCCAGCAAAGATTCTTTGGTAGCCACGTCTTAGGGAAAATGACCCGGTGAGTTGACCAAAACACGCGTCTCTCGGACGACGGTTGGTGGATCTTGAGAAGGATGAGCTTCCTGTTGCCTGCTCGTGTCGTTTTCCTCCGAAAAAAGCCCAGTATCCTTCTTGGAGCGATTTATCAGGAGCGTTCGACGTCAAAAGTTGATGCTCCCGCCATCACACGAAGACGTTGGAGGCAGGGACAGCGTAGCATGAGTAAGGAGATTTCCAACCACTTTACTCCAGAACTTTCTTCATAAATGAAAGATGTAAGAGACTATATTTATAGTCAGAGAGGCCGGCGCGCTCGGGATATGAACAGCATTAAACCATATCATGCAATTAAAAGCTGGATATGACTAACACATTCCCATACAGATGTATCACAGCGCTGGCGACCATGTGGGATATGTGGAGAGTTAAAAAAAAAAAGACCCAGTTAAAGAAACCACAAATTCCAGCGGTGGGAGTGTGAGGAGGGGGATAATGAAGCACTTTGCCATCTATTTTTCTCCTCTTTTTTATTTTTTTTTTCCTTCCTTTTGTGAGCGAACAAACACATGAAAAGCATTAGGTAGGACCTTGCCTGCTGGAGACCCGGCGGTGGCTGCTGGACCTGTGAGATGGAGCATGCCAGCACTGGGATGATAAGGAGAAAATGGCAGCCAGCTGCCCAAACCCCGAAATGACCAAGTAACAACCTGCAAAGAGAATGGAAATTTGGATAAAAGTTGGAAGGTGCCTTCAGAGCAGCGGGGCTGGCCCTGGATCCCTACAGCTGCTCGGGCTTTGGGGTTTAAGCTGAAATGTGGTGAAGCTGATGAGTGTGTGGACCACGACCCCGTAATGGTGTTGGGATGGAGCTTCTGTAGTCAAACGGACCTTAAAATACATCTCTGTAGGTGTCTTCTCCACCAGTTGCTATATCCTGCTTCCAGAGATCCAGGTCAGGCTCTCTGCATCTCTGTCTCTTCACCCCAGATCTCGCTGCTTGATTGCCTAACCCCAAATGGGTCTGCTTGAGGGAGCCAACGGGTGGTGAAAGAAGCAAAAGACGAAAATCTGGCTGAGGGAACAGTCAAGCGCATACGTAAACTGAGCGGGGAGACAAATTTGGTTTGTTCTTCAATCTTTTGATGTGCTGGAAAGCAAACATCACGTCTTCGTGAGGCTCTGTTGAAAATTAATAGGTTTCCCAGCGAGGTGGTCGCCGCCCCATCCCTGGCACCGTTCCAGGTGAAGCTGGCCGCAGCTGTAGTTGCAGATGTCCCTGCTCTGTGCAGAAGGGTTGGACTTGATGACCTTCAAAGGTCCCTTCCCACTCAACCCCTTCTATGGTGATTTCATGAACCTGTCTGGGTATGTTCTGCCATGCAGACAGTCTTCTAGTTCATCATTGGGTACGGTCCTTCAGTCTCCGCCTTCTCCGTAGCGTTTCCCTCTAGGCTGTGCTCCCTTGGTAGGCTCGAATCAGAAGCCTTGCCAGACATATGACATCCACAGCTTCTCCTCTGCGTGAGGCCTGCTGCAGGATGAAGTTAGATTGACGTGACGTGATTTATTCACGACAAATCCATGTTAGTTGTTACTCATCTCCTTGTTCCGTATACTTAAAGTTTCTTTGATTAATTGCTCCGGTACTTTTCTGTGACTTGATGCTGAGCTGACAGCTCCGTAATATCTCTGCTCTTCCTTTTTTCAATTTCCTGATTTAAGGACAGAAATCCTATTTTCCATCTTTGAGATTTCTGGTATCTCTCCAGTTCTCAGGACTCAAGTTCTTGAAGGGAATGACTTTGGCCAGGTCTTTGGCTGTGGCTCTTTCTCCCCCCTCTGCCCACACAGGGTTAAATCATCGAGCTTCGGCAGCAAATCAGACGCCTTAATGACACATCCCTACTTTTATTTAGAATGTGTTCCTCTGCTCCGATCGCACGTACTTGCCTGAACCGCGTTGCAAGTCGACGCACCCTAATCCAATCTCGTGTTAATTAATTCTTCCACTCGCCTTCTACTTGAAGGGAAAGAGAAGAATAGATGTAAAAACCGTGATAGTGCTGCTGGAGTGGCTGATTATTATTCTTTACAATAGCGTATTGATAAGAAAATGAGCATGTTCTTTTCCCCATTTGCAGCGCAACCTTGGGCAGGAGTTTGTTCTATTAGGAGAGAAAAAAAAAAAAAGGCAATTTGAAAAAAATTGCTCCCTGGCTCCTGTACAGCCACTTGAAAATTGATTTATTTTGGGGTTTCCACAGCTGTGTGTGGGTTTCCACAAGATTTTATTTTGTGTTATTAAATCTTGGCCGTTGAAATGTTCCTTTGATTTCATGTGAAGTGCATTTCATTTGATAATTCCTTATAGATATGGAGGGGAGGTCTCGCTGCAGCCAGAGAGGAATAAACAAATAAGTAGATAGAGGAATGGCTGGGTGGCTGCGGCGCACCCACAGGAGCTGCCTCCGTGGTCCTTCGGGAGCTGGGGGGATCCTGGCAGAGGATGGATGGGCAGCGGAGGGTAGATACTGGGCGTTAATAAAAGTGCGTCCAGCAGCTTGGAGGAGTTTTTCCTCCTCCTCTGCTCTGCCCTGATGAGACCACCCGTGGAATACTGTAACCAGCTTTGGGCTCCCCAGTTCAAGAGAGACAGGGATCTACCGGAGAGAGTCCGAGGGAGACGGCGAGGATGGTGAAGGGACTGGAACGTCTCTCCTGTGAGGAAAGGCTGAGAGAACTGGGGCTGTTTGGTCAGGAGAAGAGAAACCTGAGAGGGGATCTGATTCATGTCTAGAAATCTCTGAGGGGTGGGGTGTCAAGGGGAAGGGGCCAGGCTCTTTTTGGTGGTGCCCTGGGATGGGATGAGGAATAATGAGTATATGCTAGAACATGGGAAGTTTCATCTCAATGTGAGGAGAAACTTCTTTCCTGTGAGGGCAATGAAGCCTGGCCCAGGTTGCCTGAAGAGGTTGTGAAGTCTCCTTCTCTGGACACTTTAAAACCCCCCACCTCGATCTATTCTTGTGTGGCCTGCCCTGGGTGATCCTGCTCTGGCAGGTGGGGTTGGACCTGTAGAGGTCCCTTCCAACTCCTAGCATTCTAGGATTTCTCTGAAGGGGTGAGAGGCTGCACAGAGGGAGTGCTGCTTTTTCAGCACCCACATCTTCGCACCTCGCGTACTCATCTGCAGTATCCCCAGAGCTCCCCTCCCCGAGCGCTCTGCCTTGAGCCCCCCACCAAAGCTGGGAGCCAAAACCTTGGATGCACCATCCATCACCCAGGAAAGAGGAGCCCGGGGTGCTCCCAGCCTTGCTTGTGTGAAGTCCATGTCTCTGGAGCAGGGAAGACAGCTCCTGAAATGCATGTTGTCCTCTGAGCGCACAGCATGTGCTCTTTGGTGGTCTGTAGGTGAGCAGAGCCAGGGGCCACCTCACCCTCTCACCAGAAACGAGAGAAAACCCGGGGAAGTTCTTCCCTGGCTGCATCTCCGTGCTGGAAATCTGCCTTTGGACCTGCCTGGGCAGGCAAACCCTGTGGCTGGGGGCGGTGACGTGAGAGTGGCTGAAGCGGTGTCGGAGCTCTTGCCCCAGGAAGGTTCTCCCCACCAGCATCACCCCCCAACACGTGCCCAGCTTCAGACCCTGCGCCAGGCACAGCTCCGAGCCAGACCAGACGAGGGCTCGGCCTGGCATCTAAACACAATTAAAATGAACAAACCGACCGAAGAAAAGGAAAATGTTTTCCTTAGCAGAAGGAGGCAGGAGGAGCTGCAGCCTTCTGCCTTGCTTATTAAATTCTGACTTCTGCGCCTCGTCCTCTGGTTGTCGGCCCGGGCTTCGCCCCCTCCGTACGGCAGCTGTGAGGGCTTTCGCGAGCGGCCGCGGCTCCCCAGCGCCGCCCCAGCATCCTCTGGGCGTTTGCCTACAGAAAAAGCGGGTGAAAACATCTGCTCAAGGTTTTTGTATCGGTAAACAAACCACTTGCAGAGCACAGCATTCAGCTTCTGAAGTGCCATCCTTTTCTAAAAGCTCTCATCTTGGCATGATCTTTTTTTTTTTTTTCTTGTCCCTGTCACTTCCCCCCCCCCCCAGTAATTTTTCTCTGTCATTTTTACATCAGCCTCTCACAGGCACTGTCCTCCCCACCTCAGAACCCCCAGCCCCTCACTGAGCCCAAGTTAAGTGGAAGGGGACAAAGGCACAGGACATAATCCCGCTGCCTCCCCCCTCTTCGGTGCAGTAGCAGCATTGAGGAAAAAAATCACTTTTTTTTTTTTTTTTGCCTCTTACAGTTACAGAATCTTCCATCGGGGGTAATTAATCTTCCAGGGGATGGAGGAAAGGATGCAGGAAAAGGTCAGTGAGTGGATGGAGCAAGCAGAGGACATTTTCAGGGTGATGTTCTGCACCGATCCAGGGCGGGGGAACCAGGAGAGGTTAGAACATTTGGGAAGGAGTAGGACCTTGTCCAGCCGGAGCTGGAGGCACGGTCCATCCACCCATCAGCTGAGCTGCTGGAGGAGGAGGAGCTGGTGGCTGAGTTGGCAACTGGGAATGTAGAGGATGCTCTTGGGTACCAGTAGATTTTTAACAGCAATTAGGTCCAAAATAGCTTTGCGAAGAGTTACAGGTAAAGTTGCTGAAGTTTTGGGTTGAAACGATGGTTCCAAGTGAAAAAAACCAAACGATCAGACGCTTCTTGTTACGGCAAAAGATTTTGGTCTTTACAAAATATTTCCCGGTTGAATTTGTGGTGACAGGGATCCCAGAAGAGCTTTGTGGTTTGGGTTTGTAATGGAAATCTTAGTCACCTTCGAGAGCTTTTCAATTACAGTCGTAATTTCTGGGCAGTTGGACTCCAGCAGCGTTTTCCCATATTTTTGTTTAAGAGCTCTGCAAATTCCAGCTTTGGAGCTCGTAGCAGCTGGAGCTGGAGCACCATCCTAATTTACGTCGGGTCGCGTTCAGCCTTATGCGACTCCGCCGAACTCCTTCACCCTTCATTTCCCCTCCTGCTCCAGTTATCCTTCCTAATATTCTGCTTTACTCCTCCCATTTCCTTCCTGCTGCAGGCCTTGGCTCGCTGCCCTCTGTCATCTGCCTCGTCCTTCAGCGAGCCGCTGGCCTCCTGCGCCCACCTCCCCATCCCCCATCCTCTTTTCCACCCCCCAAAAAACCCTGCTTTTTGGTTTTGCCGCTTGCAGGAGCTCTCGCAGCATCCCCTCCTTCTACCTTCATTGCTCTCCAAACGGACTCAGGGGAGTAAATGTGTATTTGCCTCGGAGTTTGCAGCGTTCTGTGGGGAGACTGGCACCGACCCTTTCATTACTAATTGCCGAGGCTGGATTTGGCCCGTTCCCGCTGCCCGCTCCAGCTCTGCAATGTTTCCTCAGCCCCGCCGGCTTCGTCGCGAGCAAACGGAGCAGCCAGCCAGGGCGGAAAGGGCTCGTCGTGGCCACGTTCTCCCGGAGATGCCGGGATCCGTGCCAGTTGCCGAGTCATTTTGCAAACGATGCTGCTTGGTTTTGTTCTTCAGAGGCTCCTTCGTTTCCTGAACCCTTTGGAAGCTCCGCCCGAGTTTGCAGGAGCAGCCCTGGCCCCGATGAGAGGTTCCAGGTGGGACTCTGTGGGCCTGGCTCAGCAAAGGACCAGGTTTTACATTTGCTGGCCTAAAGCACGCCAGACATTCGGGAAGATCCCAAGAGCTTAGTACTTATTTCCACACCATAATCCGACGTGCAGCAGAGGATGGCTCCATGAGCATCAGTACTCGGCTGCTCTCTCCTGTGAGCTCCCAGCGAGCTTGCCGTGCTCGAGCCGGTGCCGGCGTGTGAGCTGTCCAATCCCATTCCTAATGGCAGCAGGGAAAGGCGACCTTGTCGCTTGTGGAAGGTCTGGGAAGACGCACAGCGAGACTTTTGCATCCAAACAAGAAATTTCAGTGGGTTACAGGAATTTCCAGATTCCTTGAGCACAAACCCTTGTTAAATCCAGGTGAGATTTCTCAAAAAAGACTTCTAAAATCTTGCATTTTTTTTCCAACCCCCTCTTCTCTCTGTGTTGGTTAAAATTCATCCAGAAGGTTCAAGGCACCCCGTACCTTGGTGGCAGTGAGTACCAACCATGTGTCCACAACTGGAGGCTCAGAGGGATCAATCCACGTGGATTCATTCCCGAAAGCAGCCACCCAGGGTCCCACCGAGGCTCCATCTCCCATCCTGCCCATGGCAGCCGCTCCGTCCGGATGCACAGGAAAGAATATAACAGAAGGACAAGCAGGTGATGCTTCCCTAGAAAACTTTCCCTGCTTTTGGCGAATTTGTGTCTCTTCCTGCAGTAGAGGGGAGGGTGATTCCCCTGAGGTGGTGGAGGGAGGGTGCTTCAGGACAAGGGGGGCTCTACAAGAGGGATCTGGCCAGGCTGGATCGATAGGATGAGGCCAGTGGGATGAGGGTCAACAAGGTCAAGGGTCGAGCCCTGCCCTTGGGTCACAACAACCCCCTGCACCGCTTCAGGCTGGGGGAAGAGTGGCTGGAAAGTGTCCAGTAGAAAAGGACCTGGCAGTGTTGGTCAAGAAGATGAGTCAGCGTGTGCCCAGATGGCCAAGAAGCCACCACCATCATGGCTGTGTCAGCACTGGGGTGGCAGCAGGGCCAGGGCAGGGATTGTCCCCCTGGACCGGGCACTGGTGGAGTCCCCATGATCCCTGGAGGGGTTCCCAAGGCGTGGAGCTGTGGTGCTGAGGGACAGGGCTCAGTGGTGCCCTGGATGGGATGGGGGAATGGTTGGACTCCGTGATCTTCAAGGTCTCTTCCAACCAAGATGACGCTATGGGGATGCACAAGGGAGCAGCCCTTGCTCTTCCCATCCCCAACAAACCCACCAGCATCCAAGGACCCCCTTCCATCTCCCCATGGGCTGAAGAGCTGCCATTTCACCTCCTCTGCCCCCGCAAACCCAGCCGCTTGTCTCTGGCAAGTCCGCTGGTGCAGCAGGCGGGTGCGTGCCGTGCGCCGGGGCGGCGTCGGAGCGGGGCAGAGCCTGACCTCGACTCTTATTAAAACGCCCTGACCTAATTTAACTGATGGATCTCTGGATTTACAGGGGCTGCCCACGGCATCGGGCTGGCACTGACCAGATTAACGACAATTATTTGGGATTTGCAGAGCCTGTTTGCAGAATCAACTGGCACTGAGCAGATTAACTAACTCCAATAATTTGGGCTTCAGGCAGCCTTCCCACAGCAAATAGACCCACACAAATAAAATTAAGGCAGGGCCAGGGGAAATACGTTTGCTCTGCTTATTCATTCCAGTTAAAATGTCTATATTCCCTCTTCCCACCGCTCTATCCTTTCACCTTGTCGCCCCGCCCCAAACAAATAAAAGGTATTAAGTCTATGGAGCGATCAATCCTTCCTCCCAGCTCCGCCGTGATCTGACACAATAAGAAAACAATTACAGACGGGTCGTTTACTCCGAGACACTCGAAATCTTTGGATTTTTATTTGTTGTCGCCGTCTCCCTTGGAAACGCCGAGCGCGCCCGGCTCTCCCGCCTGGGCTCGCACAACCCACGCTCCTTTGCCTGCCGGCACGCGGTGGTGTCGTCGCCATCCGCCGCCCGTCACCCATCAGGAGCCTGGAGCTGAAATCAGGGAAGCCACGGGGAGAGGGGAGGGTTGGGATAGTGGGCATGGACCCCCCCCAGGCTGTGGGACCCCCTAACCCCACGGGCAGGGTGTTGTTGCAGGATGATGCCCGGTCTGGAGATTGATGGTGCTGGCAGAGGACGCAGGAACGGCCAAATCATCCTGAATCCTGTGCCGGGGCAATGCTCAAAACTGTGGGTCCTACCCCAAAATGCACCGACCCTTTTTTAACTCTTTTAACAGCCTTTTTCTTTCCTTTTGCTGCCTTTTTATCATTTCCCTGTTTTGTTTTCCTGACAGGGAATAACAGTGGCAGCCCCTTCTCGGAACTAACAGGGCCTGTGCGCATTACCTGAGCGTTTTGGAAAGGGATGGGGAGAAAATCCAGCTGGAAATGGTGCCGGAGCCGTCGCTACAGAAAAACTTCCAGTAAGAATAGTGCTGAGTTTTGTTTTGGGTTTTTTTTTGAATATATAACTCAATAAAAATCCTCTTGCTGGATCTAACCCAGCAAGGAGACCACAAGAAAGCCCGGGACAGGTCTCCATCGGCGTAACCGGAGATGATAGGGCGGCGAGGAGGAACAGATGTGTGCCCAAAGCCGAGCTCTGCCTGCAGCATCCCAGCCAGCATCCCACAGTGCATCCCACAGTGCCATCTAGCGCGGTCCAGCCCGGCAGGACCCAGCGGCTTGGCCAAGGATGGAGGTGCAATCGGATCACACACACGCGCTGGGGTCCAGAATCCCACTGGGATTAGCGTTTTGTGGTTCGGTATAGAAAAAAAAAAAACAGATTTTTTTTTTTCCGGTTCGGTGCTGTGATTTGGCAAAATCACCGGTCTCTGCTGCGGAGCACCCGCTTTGCTTTGTAAGTAGGAGGGTGCTCTTGGTTTCCGGCTCCGTGGGGCTGTGCCAGGGGGGGACTGGGAGGGAGAGAAGGAAGGATGCTCCACTCTGGCCCGAGCCTGGCAGAGCTCTTTGCCTCAGCACCCTGCCGGGCTCCCCTGGCCGCCTCAGCCCCGCGACGGGAACCAGCAGAAAGATCTCAGAGGGCAAATCATTTAGGAACCTCTTCCCGAGCGCAAGAATCCGCTTTTCAACTTCCAAATGCCCCCATAAATGTAGTCAGGCATATATTTCCATACTGCTACTGGATAATAAACCCAGTAGGAGCCTAAAGTACCTTGAGGGACACCCTGCTGTGCTTATTATCCTGTACTTCTCCGCTAATTACTAGAGCCTAAACTTTAATACTCAGGGATTTGTTTACCTCTCGCTTTATCAGCTGCCGGGTGCGTTTTGCAGCTTCCCGGTGACATCGTTGCTTTTTCCCTCCCGACAGGCTGCAGGTTTTGGCCGTGCCACCCGTTTCCCGTCCGTGGCGCCGACTCAGGAAGCCGGCACTGCTGTCCTCGCTCCACCTCGGCCGGCCGGGAGATGCCAGTGGGTTTGATCATCAGCCAACCAAGACCAGGAGGAGGAGGTCAGGTGGAGACAGTGCGGAGCAGAGCTTCAAAGCCACCAAAGTCACTTCTGGGCTTGGTGTCCACCCAGGAGCTCTGGTGCTGCCCACTCCCCCAGAAAACATCCATTAGTGCTAACAGAAAAATGAGCTGCAAGACCTTGTCCCAAAATGCTGATGAGGTAAAGCCAAGAGGAAGATGGCACAAGGTGAGGGGCACCAGGGAACAAAGAGAGATTGTCCTGATGGGTGGTGGGCCCAGCACACTGGTGACAGCAATGCAGGAGAACAGCAGTGCCGTGGGTTTGCAGAGGGGGTATTGAGGAAGGTGGCTCAGGCAGGAAAGGTGGTGGTGTGGGGGGGTTCATGATGGTGCTTGGTGGTGATGCAGACCCACGTGAGTGATGCAGACCCAGGGGGTTGCTTTAGATCCATGTGGGTGATGAAGTTTCATCTGGGTGACGGAAATCCATGCAGGTGATGCAGCTCCACGTGGATGATGCAGATCCATCTGGGTGACGGAAATCCACGTGGGTGATGCAGATCCATCTGGGTGACGGAAATCCACGTGGGTGATGCAGATCCATCTGGGTGACGGAAATCCATGCAGGCGATGCAGCTCCACGTGGGTGATGCAGACCCACCCAGGGCGCTGCGGCGCTGTGGCACCGACCTGCAGCGCTGGGAGGTGTTTTGCACGCAGAGGACAACAGGCAGTTCAGAACCCACAGAGGTAGGACTGGCAACTATGGCGCGGTGGACTGAAAAAAGGGTGGATGGGAGAACCAACCACGGTGGGGATGAGGGCAGATGGAGAAGCCCCAGCAGCACAGGGGTGGAACGATGAGGCGCTGGCTCTGCCATCGCTCCTGGAGAAGCCTGTTGGCCCCGGGTGGCAAAGCCCACGAGCAGGAGATGCTGGGGGCCATCCCAGCTGCCTTGAAGGAACAAAAAAGAAGGCCCTGCCAGCTCCTGGGGCTGCTGGAAGCCCTCGCTGCCCCTTCTCCTCCGGCTGGCAGGCCAGGCACCGCCACGCCACCCCACCCCATTTAGCCGACCCAATTCAAAGCACTTGTGGCCAATAAATTGGATTATCGCCCTTGCGTTGGATTAAGATGAATGGCTTTCCAAATTCTTGGCCTGTTTACTTTGGCTGCGCTCGAAATCCTGTGAACTTGGCTTCTGATAACCGTGTTAGAAAGAGGGATATGTGGAAAAAAAAAAGATTGAAATAGAAATGTGTAATCACCAAATGGCTTTCTGGTGGCCTTTTGTTTTATGTCAGAGCCCGGAGTCCGCCCGTAATTACCTTCATTACTCTTGACCTGAGAACAAACTCAAAGGCACTTTTCAAAGAGATTAATAAAAGAATTTCTGGGGAAGGGAAGGCATTGCAAATCATTTTCATGTCTGTCCCGCATAAATTGAATCAAGGGCCGTGCGGCACCCGGGGCCGTCTGGCTGCTGCCCGCCCGGCTCTGTCCCAGCGGGCCTCCCAGCAAACCTCCGCTCTCGGTCCCCGGCGCCGCTTTCAGATGCCAAACTCCAACCGCTGAGGCAGAAGAAATCCCATTTTAACTCCACGAATCAGGCGGGCAGCAAATCGCATCCTTCGCTTTCATCTCCGAGGCAGCGCCAGCGCAGCTCTTGGTGGGAAACGTCGCAGGGGCAGGATCCGGCCCCGCACGGCGTGGCCCCGGTGACGGGCGGGGTGACGCTGTCCTCTGCCACTATTTGTCGTGTCCTTGCATCCAGGGTGCTGAGGGACGGGCCCTTTTTGCTGCTGTCCATATGTGTGAGGAGAAATGACTCGATATGGGACCTCGAAGGTGGCCTGGCGTGGGGAAAGGTGCTGAGTGATGCTCCATCACAGCGAATGGGTGCTCTGGGGAAGCTCTGCAAAACTGAGTCAACACCATCTCACGTGCTACAACCAAAGAGCAAGACCTTCAGACGCTCAGCGTGGTCACAGCTGGTTGCCACCGTGTGCGGGGTCATTCCCACCAAGGCCATGCTCAAGCCGAGGCGGCCAGGTCCCACCTCGAGGTGGTGGCTCCAGCCCATCTCCCCCGACCCGCGACATCTCCTGGGCCAAGCGAAAACGTGTGAGCGCCCCAGCTGCTGGGGAAAGCCCGGCCCAGGGCGCCTGCTACGATCTCTTCCCAAAATAGCGGGTCTATTTTGGGGGGGTTAAGCCATCTGCTCACCTTGGCTCTGCTCGAAGGGGAATTACTTACAGGCCGGCTCCTTTACTGGGAACAGAACCCACCTAATGGGCTGATTATCAGAACCTGTTTCTGAAGGGTGTCCTGTCCCCATCTGAAGCAGCAAGCTCATTAGGAAAGCTGCGTTTGATGAACTTGAAAGGTATTGTGACATCACCCTTTGAACATCTGGAATGAAAAATGATATTCCTTTCAAAAAGGAGCTGCCCGACACAGCTCCCAAGACAGGGGGAATATATTATTTCGTTAAAAAGCAATATGCATAGAAAGGGAACGTTCTCCGGAGCTTTCCGAGGCCGTGTGCTCATCCTCCCATTGATCGCTGCTTACCTCTTCCCACCAGCGTCCTCATTGTTCCCAACGCTCCCTACGACCAGGAGCCTGTTGTTTTGGGTGCCTGAAGAGCACAACATGAGAAAAAAAGGGACCCTGATACTAATTAATGACTCCAGGAGGATGCATTGGTGGAAGGGGAATGAAGGAGGCAGAATTTGAGCCGGCAGCAGGTAATGCTGGCAGAGCTGGGACCCCTGCCTGCGGTTTGGGACAGGATTCCCAAGGGGAATCTCTCTGGGCAGGACCTCCAGCAGCAGCAGCAGCAGAACCAGCGAGGAGCAGCTTTCACGCCGGAGAGATGAACCGAAAGGGAACCAGAAGGCAAACTGTTGAAAGCCAAACCACAACAAAATTATTGAAGCAAAGGCTTGTGACACCCACGAGGAAGGAAATGGAGGAAGAACCGCAGGGACGACATAAAAAATGTTGGAAGTGACCAAAAAATAATACTATCAAAGGGCATCCTTCAGGCAAGGGAAGAACTTCCTTCCTCCCATGCTGTGTGGGAGGTTGCTGCCGTCGTCCCTGCGGCTGCTGGCACCGGGTGGTGCCTGGCCCATGGCTGTGGGTCCATAGAATCATTGAATCATTAACTGATTTGGGTTGGAAAGGACCTTTCAAGGTCATCTGGTGCAAACCCCCCTGCAGGGAGCAGGGACATCTGCAACTGGAGCAGGTTGCTCCGAGCCCCATCCAACCTCCCCTGCAATGGTTCCAGGGATGGGGCAGCGACCACCTCTCAGGGCAACCTGGGCCAGGCTCTCCCCACCCTCAGCACCAACAATTTCTCCCTTCTCTCCAGTCTAAATCTCCCTCTTGGAGTTTCAACCCGTTACCCCTTGTCCTGTCCCGACAGAAGGCCACTGGGTTGGTCAGGCAGGAGTTGCCACTGGTGAAGCCATGCTGGCTGTCTCCAGTCACCTCCCTGACCTCCACGGGCCTTAGCAGAGCTTCTAGGTGAAGCTGTTCCATGATCTTTCCATGCACAGCCTCTTAGCTGAGCAGTTGGTAGTTCCCAGGATCCTCTTTTTTAAAAACTGGTGTGTTGTTTCCCTTTCTCCAGTCACCGAGGACTTCCCTGGAGTGCCAGGAATTTCCAAATATCATGGAGGGCAGCTTGGCAGCTACATCAGCCAACTCCCTCAGGACTTTGAAGTGCATCTTGTCAGGTCCCATAGACTTACCCAGCTCCCTCAGGTGGTCACAAACCTGATCTTCTCTTTCAGTAGGAGGGACTTTGCTCCCCAGGTCCCCATCTCACAGCCCACACACTGGAGAGGTGTGGGAAGAGGAGGTTGCACCAAACAAGTCCTGTTGCTTCGGGAAAGTCTGGCTCATCCTCAGGCCTGTGCTGCGGATGCCCCAGCGCTGCTGCTGGTTGGTGTCTGGAGAGCATACAGCTCAGCAGCTGCCCTGGACGTGTCCGTGGGGCACATCAGCCAGACCCTGCCTGTCCGCACAGGCTAACATCCTGCATCTTCATCTTCTCACACTGAAGGTGGAGGGTTCTTCTGCTCCTCTGGTCACCTCCAGAGCTGGAAGTCCTCTGGCCTGTGACAGCGACACTTACGCAAAGAAATAGCCATGAAATCTGATGAGGGTTGGACCAGGTGACCTTTAAAGGTCCCTTCCAACCCAAACTCTTCTCCACAGGAGCAGCACGTTCTGCTGTGAGCGCTACAGGTATTTTGCTTTCACTAGTTTTGTTTGCTTTTTTTGTTCTGTTTCAGTTGGGGTTTTTTTTTTTGNCCTCTTAGCTGAGCAGTTGGTAGTTCCCAGGATCCTCTTTTTTAAAAACTGGTGTGTTGTTTCCCTTTCTCCAGTCACCGAGGACTTCCCTGGAGTGCCAGGAATTTCCAAATATCATGGAGGGCAGCTTGGCAGCTACATCAGCCAACTACCTCAGGACTTTGAAGTGCATCTTGTCAGGTCCCATAGACTTACCCAGCTCCCTCAGGTGGTCACAAACCTGATCTTCTCTTTCAGTAGGAGGGACTTTGCTCCCCAGGTCCCCATCTCACAGCCCACACACTGGAGAGGTGTGGGAAGAGGAGGTTGCACCAAACAAGTCCTGTTGCTTCGGGAAAGTCTGGCTCATCCTCAGGCCTGTGCTGCGGATGCCCCAGCGCTGCTGCTGGTTGGTGTCTGGAGAGCACACAGCTCAGCAGCTGCCCTGGACGTGTCCGTGGGGCACATCAGCCAGACCCTGCCTGTCCGCACAGGCTAACATCCTGCATCTTCATCTTCTCACACTGAAGGTGGAGGGTTCTTCTGCTCCTCTGGTCACCTCCAGAGCTGGAAGTCCTCTGGCCTGTGACAGCGACACTTACGCAAAGAAATAGCCATGAAATCTGATGAGGGTTGGACCAGGTGACCTTTAAAGGTCCCTTCCAACCCAAACTCTTCTCCACAGGAGCAGCACGTTCTGCTGTGAGCGCTACAGGTATTTTGCTTTCACTAGTTTTGTTTGCTTTTTTTGTTCTGTTTCAGTTGGGGTTTTTTTTTTTGTGCTCCTGGGAGAGCTAATTACGAACGATTTCATTAAGATCTCGCACTCATTTATGTTCTAGCAGTTCGGCAAGTTTGGGTTCGCTCAGCAGGTTGCAAAGGTTTTATTCGATCCATTATCTCCCCATTAAGTCAGCCCCGTGTCAGTGGCGTCTTCGCTTATGCCCCGCGGTTCAAAAAGCCCTCGAGCGCCAGGGCTCCTGGGACACCTCTATTTTGGGATGGACACTTGGCATGGGGTCGACTCACCTTGCTCAGTCCCCACCCTGCACCCCAGCACCACACCGGCACGCTCTAGAGAAATCTGAACGTTAAGCCCCTAGAAAGAAAGAAAAAAAAAACAAAAACCCAACTCAAGTATCTGAGAGAAGAAAGGAAATGTATTTTTAGCCCATTTAGAAATCTGGTTTGGTTTTGTTTTGAATTAGCTTAGAAATCTGCTTTGGGTTTGCCTAAGGCTTGGAGTTCAACGACGAGCTCTTGAGCAACGCGCCAGCTCCACCACCTCTTTGGTGGAACGGCCTCGAGCGGCCCCCAGCGCCGCTGCTTAACAAGCTCTGCTAATTTGCCTGCTGGGTGGGACCCTGAAGGGTAGCATCCCCAAGATCCATTCTCCAAATTACAACAAAATCCAAATTATCCATCGGCCAATGTCGTGCTCCAGCATGGAGGGGAAGTTCTCCAGGACGTGGAGCTGGGCTTATCCTGCTCGTTGCCAGCTGAGAGATGTCTATTGACTTTTTGGGTTGGTTTTCCTTTGTTTTTACAGCAAATGAGCGGGCACCACCTCTCCCTGTCTATTAGATCAGCGGTGCCAGCTCTGGCAGCTGCCTCTCAAGTGGAAATCAATGCAGAAATCATTCGGAGCGGTCTCGCAGGAGACCACAGGCCAATGGAATTTTATTGCGGTTTAATGAAAAAGTGAAGCGACACAAGGACGTGGCGCAGTCCTCTTTTCATAATGGTTGGTTGTGGGGTTATATGACGCAATGTGACTGGGCTCACTGGTCAGCCTGGAGAAGAGAAGGCTCCACGGAGACCTTCGGGGGCCTGTCAGGGCTTCAAGGGGCCTGGCAGAAAGATGGGGATGGACTTTGGAGCAGGGCCTGTTGGGACAGGACAAGGGGGGATGGTTTGAAACTAAAAGAGGGAGATTTAGCTCAGAGAGAAGGGAGAAATTGTTGCTGCCGAGGGTGATGAGACCCTGGCAGAGATTTCCCTGAGAGGTGGTAGCTGCCCCATCCCTGGCCCCATTCCAGGGGAGGTTGGATGGGGCTCTGAGCAACCTGCTCTAGTTGCAGATGTCCCTGCTCCCTGCAGGGGGGTTGGACTGGAGGCCCTTGAAAGGTCCCTTCCCACCCAAACCAGTCTGGGATTCCCTTCTGGGATGTTGGGATGAAAAGGCTCTTCTAGTCCCTGCTCCACAGAAACCTGTGCTCACCCTGGAGGTTTTCATCATCTGACACAGCGGTGGGTTTTATAGGAAATCTTTTATTTCAGGTGAGTTGGAGCCCAGCACACCACTTTGCATCAGGTGAAAGCCAAACTGGGACATCCCACCTTACACCTCTGATGTTCCACGCGAGCTGTGATCCCGAAGCTGATCTTGGGATGCTCCAAAGCCCAGTACTCCCTTCAAGCACAGCAACACCCGATGAACCTCGACCTGTTCACCAGATCTTGCTCCAACCAACAAGACGTCTTATGGATTTCACCAGGAGGTGAGTCTTTTCCACCGGGATAGGGCTTTATTTCAAGCTGAAACGAATTCAAATCCCCGCCCGAGCGGATGATGTCAACGCCGTTGTCTAATGGCAAAGAAGAGCAATACACTGCGAAAGGGCGACGAGGGAGTTGCTAAATACAATAACCATACAGAGGGAAAAATAGATGTTCAGGGAGTCACCTGCAGCCTTGATTGAAAAATCAGAGCCACATTAAAATTTTTCCTATTTAATTATCTGGCGGATAATATCACTTAGATTGAGTTTCATATCTGAGCAAATTAGTTGTGCCACTATTATTAAAACCTACTTAGGAAACTCAATCAGCGCAAACTACCACTCCGAGGCTGCGCACGTGCTCGGAACGGAACCGGGGAGGTTTGCTTTTCTTCTTTCGAGAATGAGCTCAAGTAACTTTATGATGTAGAGAAATGTAAGACGAGCGAAGCCAAATTAGCACCGCTTTAGAAATTCCTTTTCCATCAGGCTTGACCGGTTTCATGTGGTCACGGTCAGGCTTTGGGCTGCTGGAGCCGGTTCTCCTCTTCATCCACCTGCCAGTGGAGTCCTGCAGCTAATGGAGATGGCATGGATTGTTTACCCAGGGCTGGAGGACTCTTCTGGAGGGACCGAAAGAACATTATGGAAAATGAAAAAAAAAATGTCTCTAGTTTAAGGTGTTGTTATGTAAGTGTGGGCTTCCTGGAACAGAGCGATGGGCTGGAGCATCTTCTGCTTGGTGCAGGAAGGGCTTCACCAAGGTCTTCATTTCTGCACAACTTCAGACTCTGCTCCAGATTTGTTTTATTCTGTGGGAGTTTTTTAATTGCTTCTTTTATGCTCCAGTCAGACATTTTCCTCCCAGTGAGTGCTGGTTCCCACCCTTCTTTAGCTGCAGAAGCAATCGACGTGGGCTTTTGCTGAGGCCCCATTGTGTACCCTGCTCCAGGAGACCCTGCTGGAGAACATTCCAAGCTAGAAGGGAACCATAAGGATGATCAAGTCCAGCTCCCAAAGTGAAAAGACTCCCTTTGGAGACCCACCAGCCCATATGGGACCCCATCCAAGGACAGGAGGACTTCTCCATCTAGGGCATGGTGCCGCACAAGATACCGCTTCCCGACAGTGTTTCTTGTGACCTCAAGTGAACTTCCTGGTGTAAAACTGTCTCCAAACCCCACGAGCAGCAGCTTGGTGGGCGCATTGGAGGGGTCAGGGTTGAGGACAACAATAAATGTCACCTCTCTCTTATGCGACACCATTTCCATTGCTGTGAAAAATGATTTGCTGCCAGATCGTGGGTGTGGCTGAATTTTTTGAACCTCAAATCAAAAGTGGAAATTAGTATTTTTCACTTTTTTAAAAAAAATAAAAAATTCAGAGACCTAAAATACATGTGCAGGCTTCTCTCTTATTCTATATTCTTAATGTTACGATACGCAGATTAACTTTTCAGCTGCCATAAAAAAATACCATTTCCAAGCGCCGCGAATTTCGCTCAGCCCCTCACACTTTGATGTCATCCATTCGGTACCAAACAAGTGGTATTTACAGGAATGCTTCTCTGTGTAATTACACAATTATTAAAAACATAGTAGTGAAGTAGGAGCTTTTATCAAGCCATTCAAATTAGAGCTGTTTCATTCTAATCACTGCCTACTTGAGTACGTATCGCTTGGATGAAACTGTAAAAAGCTCATTAAATTTTTTTTTTTTTTTTCTTTAAAATTTAATTACCGGGAACTTCTTCAGAGAATAATGATTCTGGATCCTAATTAGGATCTTTGTTTCTGTTGGCGTTCCGGCTGAAAGGTATAAAGACCAGGAGAAAAAGGGAGAAATTGCAGATCCAACAGTTGGGAAAGGAGCTGCCAGGAGGGGAAGAGACTCTTGATGAGCCCGATCCAGGATTACAAAGCAGAAAGATGATGCTATGATTTATTCACTTTATTAAGCTGATGTTCAGAAAGCTGGGCCTCAGCCCTCTGAAAACACGAGGAGCTCATTGGATCCTGTTTCCATCCAACTCCTTTATCCCCATTAACTTCGTTGAAGCTACGAGGACGCTTTTTGCGACCTGAGCTGGACCGTCGGAGTTTGTCTTCTGTGTGATGAGTCGAAGTGGCAGAACTGGGGCCAAAAATGCTGTAAATGTTGGCCAGCACGTGCCACTTCAAACCTGGAAGCGGAGGAAAACAAATCACCGTTGTTTTCCCTATGATGCCGGCAAGGGATGGAGGTTGCCGCGGAGCAGAGCTGGAAACGGGAGGTGGATGTCAGTGGGTCGCAGTGCTGGCAGAGGCAGAGCGAGGGATTCTTATAGGAGCAATTCCACAAAGTAAAAATGAGTAAAATAATAATAATCAAGCCTTTAAAAATGACTTAGGAAAGGAGCCTGCAAACCCTAGCGTGAATATCCATTTCACCGGTGGCCGCACGCGCTGAAATCGGGAGAACCGCCCTCTGCAGGCTGCAGGCTTAACAATCTTAAAATTTTTAAAAAATCACATGCAAGTGATATCAATTACCTACCCTTTTCTTGGTTGCTAGGGCTTGATTTTTAGTGATCGTTTAAAATCAGATTTTTTTTAAATGGTTTTGTTTACAGGAAATACTCCAGGTACCAAACGTGGGGTGGGAAAAGGTGAAGCGAGGCACGAGAAGGCTGAGGGTGATGCTGGGTGAGGACTGAGATGCTCCCAGATGAACATCAACCCTTCGCTTTTCATCCCCTGTGATTTAAACACTTCCATCAGCTGCTGGAGATGACTTTCTAGTTGAAGACTGTCAGTAACGGCATTTTATTTTTAAATAGGATCCTAGACCGGTAGGGGTTGGAAGGGACCTCTGGAGATCATCGAGTCCAACCCCCCTGCCAGAGCAGGATCACCCAGGGCAGGCCATGTAGGAACATTCCCAAGGCACTTCTCAAACATTCAACCAGTGTGCACAGAAATAAAAGTGGGGTTGGACTAGATGACCTTTAAAGGTCCCTTCCAACCCAAAGCATTTGACGATTCTATGCTTAAAGCTGGAATTCCCATCCCCAAACCGATATTCTGTCGCGTGATCCTGTGGGTGATGGCACCCCTCATGGACAACCAAGGAGAGCGAGCAGGGAGCCACGCTTGCCCACGGCACTGGAGACCATCCCTGTCATCCCAGCTTTGGCACAGGCCAGGTCCCACTTCCCAGCACGGGCGAGCTCGAGCCGTGCACCCACACTTTAGCTGCTCTTACCAGCACCAAGAGGGCTTCACAAAAGTAACGTGCGGGTAGGTCCTAGCCAATGAAGCCAGTCTCCTCCTGGGAAGGTGCCTTTGAACCCTTGCTCCTTTTTCCTCAGCATGAACCGGACTTCACGCAGCTTTCCATGACCATCTTCACCACCAGCGGCATGAGGGTCAACACACGTCATCCCTCCTCTGCCCTTCGGCCTTCCTTTCCCATTAACCATGGCAGTGGTGAATGGGTCAACGGGACCTGCCGGGGCTGAACACCCAATAACACCATTTAAAACACGATGGTGCCAAACTGTGGTTCTTTTTTGAGGTGACACGTTGAGGAACCTCACACTTTCTCCCCCTCCCCCCGAAAGCTGCTAGCTGTACATTTTTCTTCGGGAGATGAATCATAGGCAATTAACAGGAACAATTCTAATTAACTGACATAATTAAAAAACTAATAATGTTTAACATTATTGTTTTATACAATGACATTAGCTTTAACAGCCTAGCAACACATCAAGGCTTCATTTGCATAGTCACTGAGTATATTATTTATTCTCGGTTTCTTTGGTAACCAAATCGACAATAAGAAGTGCGATGCGAATCCCTAAATTGTTTTGCCATATAGCTTCATAATTTATGCCATTGGCAGTAATTGTAATGTCTGTATAATTTCCTTTTAATTATCGACTAATGAAATTTACATTCATTTGGGTAAAAACCAAATAGTCGCATTCAACTTCCAATCACCTGTCCAAATTTCCAATCAATTTGCCGATCTTGGCTGCGCCTGATGTTTATTTATATTTTTGGGATGTCAAAATGGGGGAGAAGCTCAGAAATTTAATGGCTGGGGGAAGAGCGGTTGCTGGAGCCGCCGCTTCCACCGGGCTCTTCCTCCTCCCAGATTTTGGAGACGTTCCTTTCCAAAAGAAGACGGAAGATACGGACTTTATCGCATGAAACTCTACGGATTTTAAGTGGAATTAATTCTGTAAACTTTAATTGCAGAATAATCTCTGCCTGTTCCCTTATCTCTTGATTTATTACACACATTTATTTCCAGTTTGAAAATTTCTCATCAGTTTCCCAGGGAATTAATTTAGTTTTTCAAAAAGGGAAGGAAAAAAAAAAAAGAAAAAAAAATAAAAAAGGAGGGTTGGAGGAAGGAAATGACTTCTAAATTCAAATTGAGATGCTAATTACAATAATTATTTCATGAAATTATATAGAAACTTTATCCATATGAGTATAGTCATTTCATTAACAAAAATAATATTTGCACATAATCTTAATTGAACTCGACTTCGGAACAAAACAACACTCGGGCTCTTTTCATTCCAAACCGGGGCGCTTGGGAAAGCCAAAGAGTCCCAGCACAGCTCCTTTTGGGCCACGATGCTGTGTGGGGCAAGGACCCTCCCCATGGAGAGGTCACCACGTGGTGGCACCTGGGCCAATGGGTGACAGACGGTGTTATCCTCAACTACCTTGAAGCGATTTCAATCCTGATTCGATGGGAAGCCACCCGAGACAAATTAAAACAATTAATGGACAATCTGGGCCGGTCCTCCAAGGGGAAGGGCTTAGTCTTTGTGTCTGGGCTTTTCTGGTCCATCAAAGATGGAAGAGCCTATTTACTAGGTTAGAAAAATGAGAATGATAATTGCTGAGGTGACGCTTCATCGGGGTTTGATGGACCTCATTCCTACCAAAGTTTCCTGTGTTTCCTCGGGAAGGAAATTCCCGAGCACTTAAAGCCACAACAGTGGCTCCTGACGCTCAACCCACGCCAGGGGCTGATGGAGCACGAGCTCCTGACGAACGAAAGGACCGGGAGGTTGTGAGGAACCGAGCGAGCATCTGCGAGCAGGCTAATGTCACCCAGCGAGCGTGAGCCGCGTTCGGGTCCGCCGAACAGCCTTCCGACGGCGGTTGAAAATTCATTTCCTTTCATTATCTGAACCGTTCAAGCACCCCGCTTCGGATCCGAGAAATCTTTCCAAACCTGCAGGAAACTCATTTCCCCCTGCTGAGGCTCCAGCTTCTCTTCTGATATTAAGGTAGCGTCGGCTTCCTTACAAATTCTGGCGGAGAACATGCGCGAGGGTCGCGCGGAGAAGAGGAGGATTATTTGCTGAAATCCAGAGTGGAGAAGAGCGCCGTTATTACTCTTCCTTGCTTTATTTAGGTCTGTTTCAAGGCTACTTTACCGATCTCTCATCTGTTACAAAGCCAGCTCTCGATACATTAGGAAAAAAAAGAGAGCTGCCTTGGAGGGGCTGCGGTGTAGAACAAAGATAAAAAAACCTTCTACCCGCCGAGATTTCGCTAATGAAGAAACTCACGGTGTCATTAAGTTGAAAAGAGAATAAAAAAAAAAAGCAGCGATCTAAGTGGGGTGGTTTCAAATTCGGGATGAATTAATGCAGGGAAAGCGTCTGGCGCTGGAGGTCCCTGAGAGCGAGAGCCTTCCGCAACATCGCTGCTCCGTACTGCGGAACGTGACCCACTCGCTCGATTTAAATACCTACAAAGTTTGTGGCAAGCGATACGTTTACTCTAGAAATACACTAAAAAAAAAAAAAACCCAGCCTGAAATCACATCGCCTCCGTTCATTATATTGGGCTTCCGTACGCCCCGAAGAAGCGCAGAATACGCGATAGGTTGGTGAATTTGGGGCCAGATTTTCCGTATAAATAAATACAGCTCAGGGAGGAGACGATCCCGTCACAACATCCATCGGGACACCCCCAGAAGCCACCTTGTGGCCCGAGGCTTTTGTAAGTAGAAGTCCCGTAAGCAGCGGCCAGCAAATAAATCCCAGGTATTTTCCTGGAGTGTCCATTTCTCCACACATGGAAAAAGTTACGGCTTCCAATTCCCCCAGTCCGGATCAGAGCAGCGTGTTGGAGAGAGAGGAATTCCCACACGGCGACGCGTTTCGGGACTCGCGCGGAGCCGCGTGTTCCAGCCCCGGGTCAAGTTTTAGGCTTCTCTTGAGTCTTTTGGATGAGGAAGGGGGTTTTTTGAGTCTAATAACTCGGACTGAGCTGCGATGGGATGAAGATCACCCAAGCCCTGTTTTTCCAGGGCGCTCACGGACACACCAGGGAGGGAAAAATGGGAAGTGAGCAAAGATGGGAAAGGCTACGGGGGTGTAGGTGGGGCAGGAGTGAATTAATGAATCGTAAGGTGAGAAAATACAAGTAGATTAAGGTTAGAACTGCAGTTCAGTTTCCTGTGGCGTGGTTTATACTGCTTTTCTTCACAGAATCGTGGAATGATTTGGGTGGGAAGGGACCTTGCAAGGTCATCTGGTGCAAACCCCCCTGCAGGGAGAAGGGACATCTGCAACTAGAGCAGGGTGCTCCCTGCAATGGTTCCAGGGATGGGGCAGCGACCACCTCTCGGGGCAACCTGGGCCAGGTTCTCACCACTCTCAAATTACTTTTTTTTTTCTTCCTATCTACTCTAAATCTCCCTCTTTTAGTTTCAACCTTGTTTTCTTGCCTCATCTTTCTGATGACAACTCAAAAGCAGCTGTCAAGCTGGTTAGATCCATCCACACCTGCCTCATATTGCAGGGAGGGGAGGGGAGAAGAAGACACAAGTGGTGGGTGCACTTAAATCACCGGTGAGGGGAACGGGAAGAGCTGGAGGTGGGAGGTACCCACCAGCCCTTCTCCAGGTCAGTCAAGTTTGAGAGTTTCTCATTTGAAGTGGGCAATAGATGTGAAAAGAAACAAAACACAGAGGAGGAAAGAAAAACAAAGGGGGTTTTTCGTTTGTTTGTTTGTTGAAGAACTTGTAAACGTTTGGATTGCTCAGACCGTCTGAGGCTGGAAGGCACAGGTCGGCTTTGTCTGTTTCAGGTATGGATTTTTTTATCTTTTTTTTTTCTCCTTTTGAAAAGCTCTCTCAATATTTCAGGGTTTTGTGCCCCTTTTGCCAAACTGAAAAGTGTAAAGGAATAATTACTGTCTCTGGTTGAACCTAAGAAATGTAAGAACCTTTAAAATGAGCATTCACAGAAAAAAAGGAAAGGGGTGGGGGAAGAATGTAAATGTTTCATCTGGCAGCTCAAGGTAATTATTTGAGCTCAAATATGAAGGCCATGCAAAGACTAAAAATGAGGTGTGGTAAAAATTAGCAATGAAAAAACCAGTGCGGGCACCGACCCAGCAAAACCTGACCTGTGCTCCCTTTACGGCCCTGAAATCTGGGTGAGCACTGGCTCCGAGCAAGTCAAGCAGGTGCTCTAGAGGGCATGAGGGTGGGAGGTGTGGGGAACAATATTTAAGTGCCTCCAGGAATCTTTTTTTTTTTTTTTCCCCTGATTCCCATCCTTATTGCAGCTTTTAGAGCCTCGCAGCAGCTGTACAAGAGTGGAGTGCTGGAGGGATGCTGCCGTGGGAAGGGCATGGGGTGGGACGCTGCTCTTCCTGGTGAGACCTTAAGCGGGGTCTTGCTCTAAGAGAGAGCCGGGCAGCGTTTTGTGCTCCTGGGCTCTGCTTTAAGAATGTGTGATAGAATCACTGGCAGAGCCTGCAGTGCCCTCTGCCTGCATCCCCTCTGCCAGGAGAAGCCACCTATCCGCATCCTCCCAAGTGACAAGTAATAGGACAAAAGGAAAAGGCCTCAAGTTGCCCCAGGGGAGGCTGAGGTTGGAGCTGAGGAACAATTTCTTCCTGGGAAGGGTTGGGAAGGGCTGTCCCAGGCTGCCCAGCGCAGGGCTGGAGTCCCCATGATCGCTGGAGGGGTTTCCAAGTCCTGGTGCTGAGGGACAGGGTAAAATAAGAAGACAAGAGTATTCGTGTCTTGTAGCCTCCCAGGCTAAATGGTTGAGGCTTAAATGATTTTATGAGCAAACATCGCAACAAAAAAAAAGCCCTGAAGGTTTGGTCAAAAGTGCTTTGAAGTCAACGCCCTTTAGTCACTCATTGCTTTCCTGATCCGCTTTCAAAAGCGGCGCCCTGTGGGACCAGCTCTAGTTGCAGGTGTCCCTGCTTCCTGCAAGGGCTGGGTGTACTGGATGACCTTCAAAGGTCCCTTGCAATCCAAACCATTCTGTGGTAGGACCTAGAGCAGAAAGCCTGAGGGCTGTGAGAGCAGAGAGACCGCTCTCCAAAACGAGCTTTAAAGTGAATTTCAACACATCTTGGGTCCTTAGGCTTGACAGGGTGCAAGTCAGTTTGCAGAAAAGAAGCGACTCAGCCGGCCAAAAGCCTGTGCTGGCCTCGTGATGAGCTGCGGTGGCGACGCAGGAAATCAGGATGTGGTCCTCTGACCGAGCACGGGGTGAGTCATTCGGTGCTGTTGGGGCTTTGCTGCTGAGACATCGGTGCTTTCCCCAACCCCCCCATCCCCCCCGCAGCGAGAGGCGAAGATACCTTTGCCGTGTCGTCTTCTGCCGCTCCGTGCCTCGGAGATAACAATCTGGTCCCGTGTAAAGAGCCGTCAGCGGCGCCATCGTTTCTCGAGCGCCGGATTCGATGGAAGTGGCACGTTTTGGAAACTGTTAGAACAGAAACCCCCAAATTTGTCACTATCTGTCATTTTTCAATATGTTTCCTTCGAAGCCCCGCTTGCTGATGAGGAGAATAATTATAATTTAGCTGCGGTAACTCGGGGCTCCATTTTCAGTTAACAGATTGTTTATCAAAATGAAGACCCAGAGCAGCAGCTGTAGGATGGGGAGAAGGAGATTGACGTGGATCGCAGACCAGTCCTGTGGGAAGCAGCTGAACAGAAGGGAATTTAATGACTACCTCCAAACACCGGTGATCGATTCACTGAACCCGCTCAAGCGAGGCGGCGCGGAGTGATTGGGTTTGGAGAATTCATTATTCATACTTATTTATTGTGTAAATGGAGAGGAGAGACACCTTTGGATAGAAATTCAGATGAAATGGACTTGACAGAATTAAATTTGCCGGGGATATTTGGTTTTTAAAATTCCAGAATTCCTGTTCTCCGATAAGAACAGCGAGACAGGTGCAGGCTCGTGTCTTACACGCTGGCCTCATCGCTAAAATCATCAGGGATTCATTAAAATCCCACCTAGCTGTGCGTGTGCACGTCCCTTGAGTCTCCAAAACCAGTGGTGATCTTGTCACTTGGCAGGGTCAGTCTACCTGAAGGATCCCCCAGCCCCTTTGGCTTCCAGTTGCCCCAGGGGAGGTTGAGGTTGGAGCTGAGGAACAATTTCTTCCTGGAAAGGGTTGTGAAGGGCTGGCCCAGGCTGCCCAGGGCAGGGCTGGAGTCCCCCTGATCCCTGGAGGGGTTTCCAGGCCATGGAGATGTGGTGCTGAGGGACATGGTTTATTGGTCGACTTGTCATGGTTGGCGTAATGCTTGGACTTGATCTTAAAATTTTTTTCCAACCCAAACAACTCTGTGAAGTTCACGGCAGAAAATTGCTGGCCAAGATCCAGCCCCATTGGTGCCGGCAGCGAAGTATCCCCTGACCAGTGACCTTTAGCCCTTTGCTGGGACTAGAAGGCTTTGCATGGAGAGATTTTATTTTCTTTTTTTTTTTTCCAAGTTTATTCTCACACTCATGTCTAGATGGTAAAAATGACACACGATTCGTACACATCTCACTTCCACTCTCTACGGCAACCCTATCAAAATAAATGTAAGTACTATAAAAACACGCTGAAATGAGATGTTGTTTTTCGGGTTGGTTGTTTTTTTTAAACAGCTTTTTAGCCGCGGTTTTTTTGCAAGTTTTTGAGCAGCTTTCTCATTTTCCATCTGACATCTACTGGCACCGTACTTCCTGGCATGAGGACTCTGAACATAATGCCAAGGTAGAAAGGCAAATGAGTTCCCAGCAGCGAAAAGATGCTGGTAGACAAACTACCCCTCGGCAAATAACGTCGGTAACGGAGCTTTAAGACAGTAATTCCCAACGTAGGGACTAAGGAGGGCCTGCAACCCACAAGGATGGCTCGGAAGGGTCGTAGTCATGTTGTTCTTACTGATTTTTCCACGATGACACCAGTCACTGGGAAAACATGATGGGTAACAGGGTCAAGAAGCGCAACAGGGCTTCATGTAGACATCCCACCGCGCTGCTCCCAAGGAGATAACACGACACGAGGCGGTGCTGCAAGACTGAAGATCTCTGAGATGATAACTGTAAAACAAAGTGATAACTCCATCAAAGGCCGTGGAGAACTCCTCCTCGCTCCAGCGAGCTGCTCTGTGGTTGTGACGATGACTTCATCTTTCCAAACTCATCACGTCTACACCGCAGCATTCCTCCACCCTTACACATGCCGGCTCCGGAGCCCAGAGGCTGAAATGCTCGTGGGCACATTTTTCAAGCACCTGACTAATGCTCAGATAAATGGGATTTCTTTTTGTGTGTTGTTTTTTTTTCCTTTGCTGAGAGGCAGGAAAACACCTCGAGGAAAGCTATGAAAAGAACTCCTTGTCTCATTGAAATGATGCTTAAAAAAAGCCCACCGGGGAGGTTTTGGGTAAGCCCAGCTACTTCTCCTGCTAGATCTCCAGGATGATCACCTACTGACCACCCCTCAGACGTGTTTCAGCTACAGTAGGACTTCAGGATTTGGCCCTGCCCTGCTTATCTCACCCACAAGTGCTCCTTGGGTGTGTCTGCTGGGCGAGGGCCAGCTGGACGCACCTCCTGAAGAGGTGCCAGCCCTTGGCTTGGTGTCCTCACCCAGGATAAATCCTCCTTTCCGCTCAAATGGGGACAAATGTACATTGCCCGTCTACAGCCACATCCCCTAAGTCTTGGAAGGTTGTGAGGTCAAAGCCAGATGTTGCAACTCATGACCTCCAGGATGAGTCAGTGCACAAAGATCAAGGCTATGGACTCCTCCAGGCAGCAAAGTGGTGGAGACTGGTGCATCTGGTTGTCCATCTCCTGCTCCTCTGGGCTGAACTTTTTTGCTACAGGTCAAGCACAGATTTCGTGACCCAAGGCTGTGAAGGTTTTCCTGGATTTCCTGCAGCTGAGGATAACACCGGCAAATGCAAATCCTAGAAGCTTTACACATTTGGGTAGTCCACCATGTCTGTGAGGGGAAAAGGTCAGGAGGAGGAGAAAGCCATAGTTTCCAAACCCAGAATGGAAGAAGACAGCGTGATTTGTTAGTAGCTAAGAAAACCTCACTGAATCATTTATCATCCAGAGCAACTGTGTGTCTTGGATCATCTTCTTCAGCATCGGACCATGAAAAAAGTAATTTTCTAAAAGCAATCGCGTATGAAGCAACCTGAGCAACCTGCTCTAGTTGCAGATGGCCCTGCTCCCTGCAGGGGGGTTGGACAGGAGGAGTTTTAAAGGTCCCTTCCCACCCAAACCAGTCTCTGATACTACGAGGATTAAAAAAACCCAAGCGTCTCTGCGGTACGGTGTCGCGCAGCAGAGCAGAAATCGGTAACTCACAATTTCCAGACCTTCCTTTCCTCGTCACTCGGCTCCCCGTGCCCTCAGGAGCTGTGGCCCTCACGAGGCCGGGTATCCTGGGAAAGCCACCTGCCAAGGGAAGGGCCTTCCATGAATAATCTCAGTCACAGCTTCGTCATCACACTTGTGATAGAGACATTCTCAATCTGCAACTGGATAATTGTATAGAACCACTTGGAAAAGTTTGGAAGGATTATTTCATTCCAACAGAGCGTATCAATCTTGCCAATAACCACCCCTCATTTTAATTCTGACGCGACAAGTTTTAGAGGGAGAACATTTTGTCAGAACAAGCGATTTATTGGGTGGAGGGGGGGAAAGAACAAGGACGAGCTCTTCGGTTCGCAAGCTTCTTCCCGACACACGCCGCGGAAGGAACGAATTTCAAGCAGTAGTTTCTGTTTGATTCAAATTAGTGGTTGGTTGGACCAGACACAATGTTTATTTCGTTTCCAAATAGCAAATGTTGTGAGAGGGCCTATTCAGTCGGGAGTGAGAAGTGCTTAGATGCTTTTAATATGTCTCTATAAACTGGGGGAAGAGCGAGGGCTTCGCTTTCCTGCTAATGTTGTGGTTTCAAGCCCGGGCGAGATAAGAAACGCGCTTTATTCTTGCCCAAACTACTCAGGCAACGAAACTCTTATCTTAAAAAGACATTGACAGGAACAGTTAACACACTGTATAATTAAAGCAATAAATTAATTACCAGGCTTCCCTGGTGACTATTAAACACTTGAGGCGAAAGAGCCGCCTTTTGCTCCTTCTGGAAGGATTATTACTCTTTAGGTTGAACTCTTTTAGTGGAACACGTTCCTCCGGTTTGAGCTGATTGCAGGGGTTGCAACGGGAGAGATCTTCTGGTGACTTTCCAGTATCTAAAGGGGGTCTACGAGGAAGCTGGGAAGGGACTTTTTACAAGGGCTTGTAGCGATAGGGTGAGGGGTGATGGCTTCAAACTGGAAGAGGGGAGATCGAGATTAGAAATGAGGAAGAAGTTCTTCACTCTGAGGGTGGTGAGGTGCTGGCCTGGGTTGCCCAGGGAAGCTGCGGATGCTCCCATTGCTGGATGTGTTCAAGATCAGGTTGGATGAGGCTCTGAGCAACCTGCTCCAGTGGGAGGTGTCCCTGCCCGTGGCAGGGGGGTTGGAAGATGATCTTTGAGGTGCATTCTGACCCATTCTATGATTCTACCCTTAAGAAGAGGACCCAGACATCAACTGCAGGAGGGTTTTAATTGCAGGACAATGCCTGGAAGCCTCAGTCCAGGGAAAATGTCACCGATGGAAGCCCAGCAGCCTGGGACATGCAGGGTGTTTGACAGCTCTTGGCTCCATTCAGGCACAAGATGACTCATGTCAGGCAGCAGATGAATGACTCACCGTTTTTATTGAGCCGATGGGCTTGGCAGAGCCAAAATGTAACCTGATGTTCTTATCTAGAAGATCTACCATTGAATCTCTGTCTAAAGACCTTCTTTCTGGAGGAGGAAAATGGGAAATATTTGAAATATTTGAAAAGCCATCAACAAAAGGCGGTTTATGCACAAGGAGCTTTGCTTGAAGGAACTTTACATCTCCTTTAGCATCTATAAATCTTCACTTTAACTCTTCCTTGGTGTTTTCCATGGAAGCTGCCTTCAGGTAAGCTCCTAGGAGAGCAGAAGATGAGACGTGTGGGGAAAACCAGCAGGCAGAGCTGAGCAGCACCACGTTGGCAGGACGCGTGACCGAAGCCGGGAGAAACGTGAGTCAGGGCTAAACCGGTTCCCAAAGAGGGATGAGTGGTGCCTTGTGGAGCAGCAGCCTTCCCAAGGAGGAAATCCTCAGCTAGAGCGGAGCTGAGGAGCAATGTCACACTAATTGAGACCTGGCATGGGATGGTGGAAGCTCGCAGGGCTCTGCGGTCACGCCCGTGGTAGAACCGTCGAGCATGGAGGAGAGAGTGATACAGCGGAATTATATAATAGAGATTCTATATTGGCATAGAATGGTACAATCATGGGGCGGTTTGGGTGGGAAAGGAGCTTTCAAGGCCATCTGGTCCCACCCCCCTGCAGGGAGCAGGGACATCTGCAACTAGAGCAGGTTGCTCAGAGCCCCAGCCAACCTCCCCTGGGATGGGGCCAGGGATGGGGCAGCCACCACCTCTTGGGGCAAACAGGGCCAGACTCTCACCACCCTCAGCAGCAATAATTTCTTCCTTCTCTCTGGTCTAAATCTCCCTCTTTTAGTTTCAACCTGTCCCACCTTGTCCTGTCCCAACAGGCCCTGCTCCAAAGTCCGTCCCCATCTTTCTGCCAGGCCCCTGGCAGCCCTGAAAGGCCCCCAGAAGGTCTCCGTGGAGCCTTCTCTTCTCCAGGTTGAACAATATTACTGCTGATATTTTCAGTAGAGCTGCTTTCACACACAGGCACAACGTTTATTTCCATTTTACTCAACAGGCTCTGGGCCAGACCCCAGATTTGCCAATACACCCAGCGCCTTAATCAGTAAAACACATAATTGAAGTTTTGAGGGAAAGCCTCTTGCAACATATTAACGTTCCCTTTTTTTCCACGAGTTTGTGGCTCTAACTATTTTTACGCAGGTAAAAACTCAGACGCTGGAGTTAAAACCCGAACCAGTTGCCTAACTGGACAAGCTCTCAGAGCTGAAAGCTGCTGAGCTCGCCACGTATCCCACAAAACTCGAGGTGCGTGGCAAGAGCTGGATCAAAACAGGATGCTGCGGAAGGCGGCACGAGGATCCCGAGGCCAAGAGCCTGCGTCGCTAACTTCAATTACCGGGGTTCGTCAGCCACGTGGGTGTGACATCTGTCAACGGCTCAGCTTGGTCCCTGAATCCAAACTCTCTAGCGAGGAAAACATGAGAGCCGTGGCCCATCCCTCGTGCCAGGGAGGGATTCCATGGTATTTATTTCTGTGCCGGAGCGAGGGGCCGCCGTGGAGCTTTAGGGCAAGTCTCACGGGGCCTGGTTTCGTGTGGTAGATCTCAGAACATCTCTGCTGTGCTGGTAGCACTGTTGTGGCCCTATTCAGGTACCTGGGAGACAGGCAGCTCGTTCAGTAGCTCATAAATCACCTCCAATGGTCTTTGCGATCCACAGAGGTAGCCCCATGTCACTCTACACCATCATGCTGTAAAGTGCTAAGTCATGGAGTCGTAGAACCGGGTTGGAAGGATCTTTCAAGGCCATCGAGTCTGACTCCCCTGCAGGGAGCAGGGACATCTGCAACTAGAGCAGGCTGCTCCAAGCCCCATCCAACCTCCCCTGGGATGGTTCCAGGGATGGGGCAGCGACCACCTCACAGGGCAACCTGGGCCAGGCTCTCACCATCCTCAGAGTCAACAATTCTTTCCTTCTCTCTGGTCTAAATCTCCCTCTTTTAGTTTAAATCCATCACCCTTTGTCCTGTCCCACCTTCCTTAAGCAATAAAGGTAAATGAAATCCCCTCCCACCCAGATTCAACTTTCCTGGAGCCTGCTGAGAAGGTTGTTAGTCCCAAGACTGGGCTAAAGATTAACCAGCAAAGGTTAACTAGTTAAACTGGCCTCATAAGAAGAAAAGCCACCTCTTGGACCTCCCATATTTCTGTGGTTTAAGGGATTGTTGAGGAAGCAACAGCCCAGGGTCAGGTAGGTAAGGCGGGGACCTGCCGGGTGGCTTGGAGCCCTCGTCCTTTGCTCCCTGACCTTGGAGCCGGGCGCTGCCGGTCTTGTGTTTGCTCTGCAGTCACGGCTGGGAACGGGACCCGGCTTTGCTGGAAAGCTCTGCAGCTCTATGGGGAGGTGAGAAAGGAGCAGCACGTCCCAGGCAGAAGGGAAAAGCAGCAGGTTTTGTTTTTATTTTTCCCCATTTTTAATTAATAAGAAACTAGTGTATGTACAACAGGGCGAGTACGGGTCTGCAACGCTTGGGCGTCCACCTGCCCTGCGCAAAACCAGCCTCAGATTCAAAATATTGCTGGAAAAAAACACCTGAGCGCAGCTTGGTATAGTGGATATGGGTGACAGGTGATAGGAAGGGATAGAGATCTCTGGGGCCTGAACTCGCTGATCAAGACTTTCCTGTTCGTAACAGAGTTTATTGCGCACTTATCTTCCCGCTCTCATTTTCTCTTCTCCCCCTCTTGTCGTGGCTTAGCCAGCCAAAACCAGGAGACCCCCCCACTTTAGCCTGTCTCTTAGTATGGTTGTGACTTTCTTAGCCGTTATCCCCATCGATACTTTCATCCTCCAAGAAACTCCTCTTTTTGGTGCCTCACTTTTCTCTCTATTTACCACATTCCCTCACTTTCTTCCTTCTGCTTTTTTTCTCGGAAACACCGAGAGGCGGCATTCACCGGACTGCATGGGGCATCCCTAGATACCCTCTTTCCCCTCCGCCAGCCCATGAAGAAATTTCCTGGCATTCCCAGGAGGGAAATGATGCCCGGGGCGGGCTC
>VWZK01011234.1:0-83012 GCA_013396935.1 Baryphthengus martii
CATAGGAGGTTCCAGGTAAATGGAAGGAAGAACATTGTCACAATGAGGGTGACAGAGCACTGGAACAGGCTGCCCCGCAGGGTTGTGGAGTCTCCTTCTCTGGAGACATTCAAAACCTGCCTGGACGCGTTCCTGTGTGACCTGCTCTAAGTGATCCTGCTCTGGCAGGTGTTTGGACTGGGTGATCTTTCGAGGGCCCTTCCAACCTCTAACATTCTGTGAAAAGGAGGCATTGCAGTCACCTTGCAGAGGGTGTTCTCATTTTCCAGAAATCCAGACAGGGTAATTCAGACCTTAGGAGTTTGAAAGTGAATTGCATTGCCATCATGTGGATGAGTGGAAGGTAAAGTATACTCAGAAAAATTCTGGGACCCTAGTTTCTTAGTTAGAAAGGAAAACAAATTCATGATGGTTATGCAAGTTGTTAAGTCAGTATGCTTAAGAAAATAGGGAGTGAAATTTTAGTAACAGTTTAACTATGGTATCTGAGTAAACACTGAAGTTAGTTTGATCAAAGTGATCTGGGTAATTTGTATGAATTATAGTCTAATGTGTTCATTAATGTCACTACTTAGTGATATTTGGTACTTACAGAATTAGATGTTAGAAACATTAAGGACTTCTTAGAAAATGAATATGCAAAATAAATGAAGTAGTACAGGATAAGACATCACTCTTTGATGCCTTTTTCAGGGTGGTGCTACCAGACACCAGGTGTCAGGTAAAATCTTATCAATCATCTATCATCTGCTCTGTTTGAACAATAAAAACTGTTTAAACTGGTAACTTCTAAAGTTTCTACTTAAGTAAATGAGATTTTTTTTTTCTGTAGTAATTGCAATACCAGAAGCAAACCTGCCAAAGTAGTCAGTGTTAATTAAGCTCTGTGTAATCTTAAATTAATCTAAGACAATAATTACTAGTCAAGAAAGGGTAGCCAACAAAGGAGAAAGCGAGACTATCACTGCAGCAAAGAAACAAAGATTAGCCAGGGATCCAGGCTGAATTGTGAGAATTCACAGAGTTGTGGTGCAAAGGAGAAATGTGCAGAAGCAGAAAGAGCAATTTAGGGTTTTCTGTGGCTAGAAAAAGTGAGTCTGAGCTGGAGGTGCTCAGGGCAGTGACAGAGTTGGGGATAGCACCTGAAAAGCCAATTCTTGTGCTAGTGCTGTTCACATAAACATCACTCTCTTAGGACGCTGCTGAATTTTTATGATGTGATGACAAAAGCAATGGGGGAAATAAGTGGTTACCCCAGGCTTGGATGCGCAGGTTCATTAGATTGAAAAATACCTTCTGAAATTGTGCTTCCTGAGTCTGACTCAAAGGATCATTGATTTGTAGTAGCCTTAACCACTAAAGAAAAACATAAACAAGAGTTTGGGCAACGTGTTTGAGTTTAATAATGTAACTAGTAACAGAAAATTACTTGCAGCATTGACTGTTTTCAGTGTTGTGATGAAAAGAATGTACAGTGCTGGAAATGTAATTATTGAAGGTGATTATAATTTTGGCTTCAGTTAAATCGTTTTCCTTCCAAATACAACACTCTTCACTCCAATGAGATTACTCAGAACTTATGTATTGCACTTGACTAATTGGCATATGGTGTAAATTAACCCCACTCAAAAACATGATTTATGTGCTTTGTTCTAACCGATCTATTAAATGAAGCCTTGTTTTGTGTTGATTGTTGCCCATTTAGGCAAAGTGATTTCAGTTTGTTCTGTCCTGGCTTCTCCTTATCTGCCCTGTCTTTTATTATTCAACAATTGCAGTTACATCAGGGATGTGTGATAAAGCTTATTGGAAATGTAATGCTAGCTTCTTGAAATCAGAGAACAAAATGTGTAATAATTTTATTCATCAAAACAATGCACTTGAGTCTGAGACTTTTTATAAAGTGGTTAACGTGCTGATTTTAAGCACTTAGGAAAGCAAGAGTTTGGTATTTTTGAATTAAGCAAGCTGGGATTTCTAAACAGAAACCAGCTTCTTATTGTGCAATAGGAAGGAATACATGAAAAAAAAAAAATCTTTTATTCAATGCATAAAGGAATGCATGTAAAGCTTCTGTTTTTAAAAACACTCACTTGTGTTATAATAAAATGATTACGTCAGGGAAAGGCCAAGGTGCCTTTTTAGTTTCCTCTATTTCAGCTGGACAAAAAAAAGAGGAAAAAAAGATCTATTGAGGAAAAGGCCTCATCCATGTAAAGGAAAAAGGCTTCCAGTCTGTTATTATTGTTAAGAAAATATAGTATAAATAGACTTGTTTCTAAAAGTGAATTTGAAGGTAAATACGACCTCCAGAAGTAAGTGCTGTGAATGAAAGCACAGCTGAGCCGCAATGAGCCTGTGTGTTTGTGTGTGGATAGCCGCAGGAAGAGAGGGCTCTATCTGTCTTTGTATCTCCGGTAGGGACTTGGGTTTTATACTTGTCTTTAAAGCACCAAGACATTTGCCTTTCTCATTATCACATTTTCCTAACTTAATTGGTACAGTGTGTACCAGGGAAGGAGTAAGAGTGGCAGCCCTGTTTCTTCCTTGAAAAGAAATGACTGTGGGTGAAATGGGGAGACTAGAGCTTGTGAATGGGAGGCAAAAGTGAGCTGGGAACTGTTTGTTTTGTCTTCTCATACAAGCTGGGAAATAGGCTGAGCTGATTGATGGTGTGTTCAGAACAGGCAAAGGAGATGATAGATACTTCTTTGAGCAGTGATCCACGGGACTCATTGTTGTAGGGTGCTGTGTTGTGCTTGAAAATAGGACTGGAGAAATTACTGAGAGAGAAATCATTGGGGAGTAGTAAATGCAAAGCCCTCATCTCTAGCTCAGGTAGTCTTTGATCCTTAAATCACTGGGAGACTGAATGATATCTCCTTGCCCTATTTTTATGTTCTACTCTGGTCATCTCCTGCTGGCCACTTGAGCAGTGAGGGGCACTGGCCTAAGTGGGTCTGTGGTCTGAACCAGTAGAGCTGTTCCTGCAGGTGCTGTGCACGCTGCTGGGAGGTGGCTGCAGTCAGCATCTGATTGATTAGATTTACAAAGAGCTCGGTGAAGCACTGGAGTCTTTAGCAAATCTGTGACGTGTCAGTGGTAGCTGCCATCTGCCTTTTCAGTTTTTTTCTTACAAAGGATGCTTTGAAATGTTGGACAGTTCTGACCTTTCTGGTGACTTCACTCCTACTTGTTGGCTTTCATCTTATTTTGCGTACAGGTAGCCACAAACAGCTACTGCAATTATGTTTTAACCTTTGGAGCTGAAGAACGTATCCCAGCAGTTAAACCTGCCTTTAATTTGGGGAAGAGAAACATGTTTAGAGGACTCAACATTGACTTGTAAAGAAACCTCATTCCGTCCCCAGCTCATCAGAGAAAATACAGTATTTTTGTAGTGTTTCCTTTTAAGCTCTGTGTATTTATTACAAAAAATAACCACCTCCCCTCTGCACCTTTTTTTTTTTTAATTCAGTGTGAGTGAACTTGAGTAAGGAAAGCCTTGACAAAGCAGAAGGGTGCTCAGGAAAAGTAAGGAAAGCAGCTGCCACTTCAGTGGTAAGGGACCAAGGAAAGCTTCCATCCCTTGAATGGTGTTTGGAGAGACTAGGACACCAGTGAGGCCCTGTCTCTCTGTAGTCCTCTGGCTACCCTCACTGGTCGCTTGACACCAGCAGCTCCTGTGCTACATAAACTTCTCAGAACCCCCAAAGTGCTGCCTTTTGCAAAGCCACCCACTGTCCCTGTGCTCTGTAAAGGACATTTGTATATTCCTATAGTGTTGACCAAATCCAAAGGTTCTGTGATCAGGTCCAGCCTTCACAGGGCCTTGGCACTGATGTGGGTGGGCTATAGGGAGTCTGTGAGGTGCCTACTTCAACTTGAACAGGGATTGTATTGGTTCAAAAGTAGAGCCTCTCATAGTCAAGAGTGGAAGTAAGTGTAGAAAAAAACCCCTTGTTGTGCTTCACCTTCCTTTCCAGCTCTGTGCTCATCTCATTTTTTTCCATTCAAGCTCATTTCTAGTCCATGGCCACTACTAATTTAGCCACCTCCTCCTGAGGGCAGGCTTAGAGGCCTCTTGGTTGCCTGGTTTAGACTCATTACTTCAGTGAGTGCCATTGCTAGGAAAAAGGCTGAGGCGTGTGGCGATGGCAGTGCTGACGCAGGGCGCGATCCTGTCTGTGCTCAACAGTCAGTGGGAGAATAAAAATCTGGGCGCCCGTTTCTCTTGTCTCTGCCCCAACTACCACAGAGCGTTTTCTCCAGCAGACATGAACTTGCCCTTCTGTCCCTTCTGACCACCAGATCAATGCAAATGCCATGACTTCAGCACTTGCACTCACTTCATAAGCACTGGACAGACGCTGTAATGCTTGCAACACTCATGATATCACTGCTGGGTTTAAGCCAGGGCTCTATTTTATGATTAGAGATTTTGTTTTTCACTGGAACAACTTCAAGGCTTTCTCATCACTCGCTGGTGTTTACTCCTTACATCAGTGAAGTGCAGAATGTGGGGAGAAAACGGGTGAGCAGGAGAAATTGATGGGTCCATGGCAGAGGCTGACAATAGCACCTGCCTAACAAGGCCTCAGCAAGGCTTGGCTCCCCAAAACTCAGACACTTGCTGAGGTTTTTTTTTTCTGGATGTGGGAAAACACCAAATGAGCATTTCTAAATGAAGGGCTGGGGGGGATCTCCTCCCCTTCCCCCTCCCCAGCCTCTCCCGTGGGCTCCATGCATCCCAAGGGACCCAACAGAGCAGCTCCTGAATACAATAAACATTACGATGTCTGGGTTAATTTTTTTACATTTCTGTGTTTTATTTCTTGTTCTGTTTGAAATGACCTGTACCACAAGAATACAATTTATTTAACAGGTTATTTTTTCTTTTTTTTTTCTTTTTTTTTTTTTTAAGGAGCAGATAATAGTTAAGTAGATACTGATTATTTCACTGACTGTCTATAACTCCCTGCATCATTCTCACAGCCTCTGTCTCTCTGGCTTCTCCACATAACCCAGCCACAAGAACAACAGAGTGGCTTGTGGCCAGATGATTGATTACAGCTTGTGGATACAAAGTGGAAGCTCTTTTCGTCAGTTTTGATTGGTAATAAAAGCTCAACAAGTTACATTCTAGGGTCTTTCTCAATGACTTCCCCCTCTAGTAGCTGCTTACATGTTTCTGGTGCAGCATGTTTTATTTTATATATTTGTAATAATTTTCTTTTTTTTTTTTTTTTTTTAAAGTCATCTTTTAAAAAAAAAAAAAAGATGACTTAGCTTACAAAGAGAAAAATAATGCCTCCTTAGCATGAGAAATACTGCAATGTTCTGATTGCTGCGGGGGTGTTTATTCTAGCTTCACAGTTTCACTGCAAGGTGTAATGCCCGTTTCCCCAGAAACCTAATTCTGCGTGGTATTTTTACCTTTTGTTTTAATTGATCCCCATGAAATTTGCTTTGCATCACAGGCCAGATGCCGCTGCTCCTGGAGAAAAATGTGCCCAAAACAGAAGAGCTGGTCACTTGGGAAGAACTGTCATTTGTAATAGCTGATGGGTAGGTGGCTTCTGTTATCTGCACAAGCAAATCAGGGGCTGGCGCTGCTCTTACCAGGGTTGCTGGATGTGGGCTTCGTGCTTATTCACTGTCCCTGACACACTTACCTCTACTGGTCTGCTTTGACTCAGAGAGCCCATCTGTGTCCTAAGGCTCATGCTCCATCACCTCTTGCCCCTGCAGAAGGACAGCCGTATGGCACCAACTCCGTGATGCCTGTATTATAAAGGGCAAGCAAACAACGCTGACCCAGAACCCATCTCCTACTTCGTGTCACAGCTTCCACATCCCCAGACCTTTTTGTAAGAGACTGTGAGTATTCAAAGACCTGAGCAGCTGCTGAAGCCCCATTTCCTACTTCAAAGTGCACCGCGAGGACTACACCAAGATGTTACCTCTCTCTTCAAGCCCAGCTCCCTGCCCAGCTGTGGAAGTGTGACAGTCCTGGTGACACACAGCAGATCAGATCAGAGTAACTGGGAAGCGACACGTGTGATTCCTGCACAGAAGGTCCCCAGAGACCTGACTTGCTTTCCAATTTAAGATGTTCAAGGGTTAAATCTTGACAGGTGTCTCTGTCCCAGTTCCTGGGGAACAGTTTGCATTCCTTGCTTAAAGAGATTAATATATGCTAATTACTGTCTGGTTCAGTTCCCATCCTATTTCAGAAGCAATGCAAACATTTCCAGGCATATTTTCTTCAAGCGATGGGAGATATCCAGATGGGCTCCAAGGTTATGCAGCTGTAACGGAGAAGAAAAAAACGTCCTGGAAAAAAAATGCATTTGGTATCTTTGTGTATTGTTTTGCCAAGGCAGGAGATGCCTCCATACCATTGTCCTACTTTAGATAGCTAGGAGTCGCCATGAGCGAGAAGCTAGCTTGGCAGCTCTCTCTAATCACGTCTTGTAGATAGTTTTCCCTCTCTGGTCTGGAAAGCAGGCTTGAGTCTAAATACGAGAAAGCTGGAAGAGTTGTGGTTTGATTGGGTCTTTTTTGGTTGTTTTTTTTTAATACGACTTTTCTAGCCAGCGCCCAATCGAGTAAGAAGCTTAGAATCTTCTCAGTACGTTTTGGGACACCTACCTTTGCGCGGTGGCTCAGGACACAATGTACTGTGGCCAAGCTTGGTGGGACTCAGCAGGGAAGTAACAGTGGTCAAGTGCATCAAACTTCCAGGCAGTACAAGCCAGCATATTTGTGAGAGCGATTTTGCCACAGCCAGAAAGAGCTGTCAGAGCGCAGCATGTGGTGAGCTGGCTCTGCAGTGGTGGGGTGCAGTCCACTTTGGTCCCTCTCAGTCACAGATAGGTACAAGGATCATGAGCACAACCGAAAACCTCTGATTTTTCCCGCGGTTGCCTCTGGGAGGGAGGTGGGGAGAGAAGCCCAAGTACCTGTTTTCAGAGCACGCGGCCACCGTGAACACGGACGCAGCCCCAGCTCCCTCTGCCTTCGGCCCCTCAGGTCTCTGTGGGTTTACTCACGTGCCTTGAGCAAGACTCAATTTCTTTATCAAGTGAGTACAAAAGGAGCGAGAGCAGCTATGACTGTGCAGTATAGAGTAGGGTAAACTTAGAGGAGACAGAACTGAATGAACTCCAGCACCAGGCGTGGTCTGGCTACAAGAGCTGGGAGGGCAGCATCGGTTGGTACCCCCAGTCCCTGAGCTCACTCGAGCGTTGTTCTGCAGCACGGGCAGCCCTGCTGTGACTGCCACAGTCTGTTCCAGGAGAAAACAAGCACCCAGCACTTCCCCGATCACACACCACAACCCAGGTTTCGAAGGCTTCCTGCTGGCGACAAATTACTCTTCTGCCACACCACCTTTCTCTCCTGGGCTCACCAGGAAGAGATGGAAGCTTCAGGGGCACAGAGGCAGCAGGCCCAGTGGGCTCTCAAATGTAGATCAGAGGCTTTTTTTTCACCTCTCCTGCTATGCCACTCACCACAGAACAGGTAATAAATACATTCAGGTTTCATCAGCTCAGGCTGGCTCAAAACTAAGTGACCTAGAAAACAAAAACTCAGAGAACGCCAACAGCCAATTTTGTCAGTCACCCACATTCCCCTCCAGCTGCTGGGAATGCAGCAGCTGTGGCTTAGGCAGCAAATCTAAACCGGGGCTTGGAGACAGCAGGAACCTGGTTACATGACAGGAGTAAGTTAGAATTTCTCCACTTCTTCTCCCGCCACCTCAAGGTCAGGTATTTGCTTTCCTATCGGAGAAAGAGCATCTCTTACCAGGCCCAGGTATAATCTATGCTAGCTCTTGCTGCTGTTGAGGATAATGGGATGAGGCAGGGGGAGACAGTTGTTGGGATATTGGGGTTTTCATGCCACCCTCTAATTTATTTCCCTAGGCTGCCACAAAAAAAACACCCAAAAAGCAATCTCTCAGGCTCAAGAGCTTTCTCCAAAAAGCAGTGCCCTTGATTCCTAACTAGCATCTGGCAATAAGCCTAAGTCTCTGTGGAGGCAAAGAGCTATTACTTTAATGATGTCTAGGAAAGCCCTGCTTTGGGGTGTATTTATACTCGGGCAGTAACCATGCAGACAAAGCCTTGTGTTCGGTGCCACAAGGAATGAGTTGGGGAACGGCACCGAGCTGAGCTGAAGAGGCAGGTCTGATACGCTATGGGGTGAAAAGTGTGGAAGAGTAGTAGTTAGCACCACATAGGAGAGGATGCAGAGATTATCAAGTCAAACTCAGCACTGAAACATGACATCGGGCTCTTTTTTTTTTTTTTCCTTGCCCTCTGGGAAAGGAGACTCACATTCTCTCAGGGACACACCCCGAGCAGGGCCCTGCGGGGGTTGCACACGGGAGGGACTAGCCAGGCGCAATGACACACTGTACAAGGTCACGGAATATCTTACACAGTCTGGAGCATCTTTCCCGGTAAGAAGTGGGGCCTGTATGTACAAGTGTTACCTGTTGCTAAAGGAGCCTGGGAGGCAGCTGCTGTTTGATCAGGAGAGGTCCAGCAGCGCTGCTCTCCAGAGCAGCATCTGCTCTATGGTTCGAACCAGAAAGGTGACAAAAAGAAGGACCCTGGCTGCTTCCCTTTTTATGTGACCCCTCAGAACATCAGCAGATAAAAGTTTATATTGACTCTATTCTTCCTCTCTTCCTGCTTCTGTCCCCACTCCCCCTCCAGCACTGGCGGAGGGAGCTGGGGAACGGGCGGCCTGGACAGCACGGGGAGCATCACTGCTCAGAGAGGCTGAGCCTCGAGGACCGCCCCAACAAGTGCAAGAGCATATTCTGGTACTTCCCACAGAGAAAACAAACGAAAAAAAAAGAGAAACAGGTGACTGATTAAAAGAGTTTCCCCCCCTCCTGTACACAAGATTCTGCAGTCACGCCGACAGACAGACATTAAATAATTCTTCCATAATAAATGACTGGAGATAAAAGCCGGCGGTGGCTGCTGCTGCTGTTTGGATTGCTCCGTTGTCTGCATCTGTTTCTAGTTCGTTGCCCGGCCACTTCTGGCTGGCTCTGGGGCTGTCAGACCTTTGCCTCTAGCATTTCTAGGAAGAGTTTATGCATGGGAACCTTGCCCTGCAGTTTGATGCTGTAGAAGTGCTGCACGGCTTTGGCGGCCGTCTGCCGCAGGAGGGGCAAGGTCAGGAGCAGCTTGCCCGCTCGCCGGGGCTCCTCGTTGCGCTGACTCAGCTCGTAGTCCTGCAGGGCTTCGTGGAGAAGGTCCTGGAGTTTCTGCACCGCATCCATGTCCTCTATGTGCATGGAGTCTGCGGGGAGGGAGAAAAGACAGCAAACAGACAAGTCAGACATGACAAAGCAAATCCTTTATGGTCCTGAAGCTAAAGATGGTTTCTTTGCTTTCTTTTCCGATTGCTTGTTTTTAAGGGTTTTTTTTTGAGGTGGGCGTGGTTGGTGTTTTGTTTTGTTTCTTAAAGGGGAAACCCCCCCACCACCACCTTGCTGGCCGGTACTGGTGTGGCTCTCTGAAGTTTGGCATCAGCCCCAGCAGTGCGGGGACAGTAAGGCTGCCGGGGTAGGTGACGCCCTGTGCCCTCTGTGCGACCCATTTTTCCAGCCACCCCGGGGCTGTGCAGGGTCAGCCGGGAGGGGCCCTTGGCGACTTGCACTGTCACTTGCCCTCCACGCTCCTTATGGGGAGAGTCACCCTGTGAGGGGCAGCAGCTGCTGTGCTGCCACTTGGGAGCGATCTCATTAAGGATAATTAACACTGCCATAGTGCTTCATCTATCTAAACTGCCTAATTGCTGTGCAGCTGTTCAGGGTGTCAGTAAGACAGAAAAACCCCGGTAGGTCACAACCAGTGCGCCCAGAGGTGTCGCCAAGCCCCACCTTTGTGCATCTGCCCCTGTTTCCAGAGTCTTCTGGAAGCTGCTCGGGGAGCCTCCTGCTTCAGGAAGGTAAACCTGTGCCTCCTGTGAAGCTCTTCACTCTGGCTGCCAGTTGGATTTCCACAAGCTGCCAGAGGGGCTGGCACAGCAACTCAGCGTAACTCTAAGGCAAAGGCTGGCCCAGACCAGGGTCCAGCTGAGGACCCTGAGTTGAAGGCAGGCTGCTAAACTTGTGCGTAACAGCAGAGAGGTTGGGTTTAGAAGCAAACCAGGCACAGCATCACCGAAGGCTTTTCTCCTTTTCATCTTGCTGATACTCGTTCCTTTCTTACAACTCTGACAGAGCTGGATACACTCTTGCCTTGTCTTCATTGTTCAGAGACTTTTCACTGATACTGAACCACTGATAAAGATTCCTGCCGCAGGGCAAGGGATCCAGCAGCAGCAGGAAAGGGACACTGTGGCAAGCACACAGGTTGTTGTATCCTTTGCATTGCAGCTGGTCTTTGCAGTCTATCACAGAATCACAGAATGGCTTCAGTTGGAAGGGCCCTTAAAGCTCATCTGGTTCCAACCCCCCTGCCATGGGCAGGGACACTTCCCACTAGACCAGATTGCTCAGAGCCACATCCAGTCCGGTCTTAAACATTTCCAGGGATGAGGAATGTGTCATCTCTATGGAAAGCACAACACAAACTAGAGACTGAATTTCCTAAGATCCACATACAGTAAATGCTACTTATGATCCATGATTTACGAAGTGTACCAACAGTTGGGAAAACACTGTATCTAGCAAGAAAGCTGCTTAAGAAGGTGTTTAGAAGGAATACCCTAGTTGAAGGATATTAAAGGGTTGTATTTCCAAGAAGCTTACTGGGGAAGGGCTGTTCTCACTGTATTTGCTTTCTGTATCCAAGACACCAGGCAAAGGAGCTCACAGAAGGGCTGGTACGTCACCACAGTAACCTGGGCTAGCCACAGAGGTTGATTCTGTAAAGTAGGGAGGGAGAATCATGTTCCCAAGTGAGTCTGGCCACTTCTCCCATCAAGGCAGCACCTCTGGAAAATTTCCATGCATCACCCAGGAGAAGTGAGCGGGATCTGTTTCCTGCCAAGTCGCAGAGGTCATTTGGGAGACTGAAAGTACCAAGAGCTAGAGCTTGGAGAGAAATGTCCTTCAGCCTTTCTTTTTAATGTCCTTCTGGCTAAGGGCGTACTGGGGAGAAGTAATCACAGCCCTCCAGAGCTTGCAGAACCCAGCAGGTGCTGGAGGCTGCTGGCAATAAGCCAGGCTTCAGGTCAAACTGGGTGCTCTGGTTTTGTGCAGTGATGCTGTACAGTGGACAGAAACCCAAACCTGTGCCCTCCTGCCACCTGACTTCTATAAGGTGATGAGACTTAACAACACTAAATAGCTAGACATATACAAGGAGAGGAAATGGAGAAAGAAAGATCAAAGCCTGCCTCACCCACCTTCCTCCCTTCTTTCCTGAAAGAAGCTCAAAACTGGCAACTGAATGGAAAAAATAAAATAACATTGCAGGATTAATTTCCTTGCAATCCATCAGTGAGTTGGTGTCGATGGCATTGATAAACTGTTAATTACAAAATCAATAGCTATGAATTTTTACAGCTGTCAGAGCACTGAGGTGGACGGAGACTGTCTGACCATGTCCCTGAGGGCCAGCTGGCCCAGAAGTCACGGTTCGTGTCAGGAGCCCTTCTCCAGCACTGCTGGCAGGGGGTACAGGATGGCTGTGAGCATGGACAAGGCCCACTGCCTCCTCACCCCACTCTGCTCTTGCAGCTTCTGGTGGGAGCAGGAGGAGCAGGGACCTCACAGGCTCCACCAACACAGAACTTGCTACACAGCCCCTTGCTAGATCCAGACCCTCTTCTCTCCATCTCAGCACTAAAATGCATCGCAGGGGATAAAGAGGAAATAAGGTTTGGCCATTCCAAGATGTCCGTAAATGAACATGTGCTGTATGCTAACCTGGAGGGCTCCTCAATACACAGGTAGATCAATTTGTATTCCTGAGGAAAGAGGACCTAGTAATGCCTAAGAAGGGACTGTTGGCGCTGAAAAATAACAAGTTAAGTCTACAGCATCCCTGCTCTGTCAAAACCTGGGCGATGATATCGTTGGGACCTGCCTGCTGCGCTGGGCATTAAGAATTCATTTCTTAGCTTGCTAAAACACACTCACTACAGACAGAGTCTGCTTGAATTATCTTTGCCAGTCCCAGCAGGTGTGTCCTTGGTGTGTGACACTGAGCGCTCGGAGATCAGCCGCAGCTCGGGCAGGGCTGGCCTATTGTCAGCTTCTCCTCTAGTGAAGAGTGAACGAGGGAGGGAGCTCCCGCTTCTGTTTCCACTCAATTCTTAGAAGCACAGGGTGAGTACACACAGGGCTGCACAAAGAGAGGACAGTCCCTCGAAGCTGGTCTGCGTGAACAATTACACCCTGTGGGGGTAAGGGAAATTCAGGAGCTTGTCTGTAGGGGAGGTGAGGCAGAAAGCAGGTCTAGGCAGCACAGGGGTTGATCTGGGTGCTCAGCTTTAAACCCTGTCTCTGACCCAAGGGAGCTGAGGCCCAGCCCAGAGGTAGGCTGCAGTCCTGCTGGTTCAGGAATTCTGTGCAAGCGCACACATGCAGGCTCTGCAAGTTTACTCCCTGTCAAAAATACACTAAGAAAAATAACTTATATGAAAAGGATGTGAAAATTGAATGTGAAGGTTACCTTAGAAAAACACCCTTGCCCTGTTCCGGCTTCTTTATGTTGTGAGAGGCTTGAACTGCACGAAAAATGAGATTTCATGCTTTACTTTCATAGGTTTCAATATGAATAATCAAGCAGGATTTCTGTGATTTATGTTCCTACACAGTTGCACTAGGCAAAACCAGTGAAGCCAGAATGGCTGTTCCCATCCAGCAGAGAACATGCTTTGGCCTGTGCCTCCTGATGCTTTATCTTGGTTTCTTTACATCGCGGCACTGGAAGCAGAACTCCAAACCAGCTGATGAGTGTTGGTTGTTCTGCTCTGTCTTTGCTCAGTGCTTCTCCATTCCTGATACAGACTGTCCCACAGGGTTACCCTGGGCTTGTCCCAAAAGCAGTGAGCAACGTCAGCAGAGAGTGCTCCTGGTGCCCTGTGAAGAATTTGACAGCACCAAGGCTTGGGTCCTGCATTGTCTCTGTTCATAGCATGGATCAGAGGAATGTCCCGGTGTGGCCCTTGTCCTGTCACCCTGTCACGGCCACCACCTTTGCACTTTGGCCTCGTCGAGGAGCCGCCTCCTCCCTGTTTAATCTTGTGACCTTCCCGGTAGACAGGAGGCAGGTTCTTTAACAAGAGTTGATTACATCTCTAAAAGCCACCGTCCCACAGTCGAGCGAGGCCACCCTTGGCTATCTGCCCATCCTGGTTCAGGGGCAAAGTGAAGGCAGCAATTAGAGCTAAAAAAGCAATGTATGAGAAATTGAAACAGGGAACTAGATAGCAGTTTATACGAATCAGAAGTTATGAAGGGTAGAAAATCGATAAGAGAAGTGGAGGACATTGGAGGAAAATCCACAGCTGGAAGAGCTAAGGACAATAAAGAAATTTTATAAATATTTAAGAAACAGAAGAAAAATGACCATTTGTAGGGAGGCTCTTTTCACCTGGAGATGATTAAACTATTAATAGCAGTGCAGAGGAGACAGAATTATTTCTGTCCTGTTTAGAAAAAAAGTGGTATTATGTACTAGTGTTGTATGAAGATGATGAAGATTTCCTAGTCTGTTGTTTATACAGGAAGATGTTACACGTTAGGGACAAACTTCACAGAAATCAGCAGAACTGGGTGACTTGACTTGGAGAGCTCTAAAATTGATGGCTGAGGCCCGTCTAGGGCAGATTAACGATTATCAAGGTTTTGAGAAATTCACAATGACTGGGAAAGTTCTAATGAGGTACGTGTTTTCCTAGGTCTTATCTGGTATTTTTCATGTTAGCCTGAAATGAATCAGGGCAAAATGAAGGGGGAAAAGAAAACAGAAAGAAAGAAAAAAGACATTCAATGAGGACTTACGAGACGGTATTTAACAGACGTGTAGATGTGGCTTTTAGGGATATGGTTTAGTGGTGGCCTTAGCAGTGCTGGGTTAATGGTTGGACTCACTCTCAAAGGTCTTTTCCAACCTAAATGATTCTATGACTCTACCGTCAGTCAACACAATACTTTGGAATAGAGGTCTTGTCAAACAAACCTGATTTCATTCTCTGATGAGATTACAAGTTTGGTTGATAAAGTTAACTGCGTAGGTATAATAGACTTAGGCTTTTATAAGGCACTTGGCTTAGCACCACAGGACATTCTCATTAAAAAATTAGCACTATGCAATATCAATAAAGCACACTTTCAATTGATTAGTAACTGGCTAGATGACAGATCTCAAAGTAGCGATCAGTGGTGAATCATCCCTGAAGGAGGAGTTTTCTAGTGGAAACCCACAGGGATCAGTAAAAAAACCTACTCAACATTTTTTATCAATGAACTGTAAGTAATTCCTTTCTTTTTTTTTTTTTTTTTTTTTGCATTTAAATTGCTGCCGCCGAGAAGTATGGATAGCAAAGGGGAACAGATGGTGTAAAATGGTAAGGACAGGGCAGCCTCACAGCATTCTGGACCACTTGCTTACACCTGAAGGAACGTATCTATTGCCAAGGAATGCAACTGTGGAACAGGAACTTTATCATGTCAAGCTGTCAGGTGTAAAAAGACCTGGGGTCACAGGACATGGCTCAACAAAGACCAGCATCTGAAAGCTGAACTCAGACAAAGTGACACTAAAGATACGGTGCCTTTCTTGTGATTTTTTTAAACTGAGAGAATGGTTAATTACTCGAGTCAGCTGCCATGAAAGATGTAGATTCTTCCTCCTTTAATCCCTTCAGCTTCACACTTTTTGTCTTTCTGGGATGTGGCTTTAGCCAGACACAGATATCGGCCTCACTGCTGGGCTGCAAAGGTGAATCCAGTGACCTGCACAATGCCGTTCGACGAGGAGATCCGATGTGAGACAATGAGACTCAAGGGATGTAGAGGGAGCCCTCGTCACACAGCAGCATTGGCAGTTTCCCTTTCAGAAGGGGCTCCTGAGCAAATACGTGTCTGGCTTTTGTGCAACATGAGTGCAGCACAACACAGCACCTTTTGTGCCTCCCACAGCCTGCTGGGTTGAGTGCTGCAGCCCCCCAAAATGAGATGGAAGACACTGGGCTGAGGGCCTCATTGTCTTCACAACGGAAAAACAGAACATCCAACATGAGGCTTCTAGTGGCGTCTTACCCTCCACCATCTAGATGCACGCTGTCTCCCCATTAAAGGGGGATACAGTGTCTGTGGCCACCAACCAGCTACAGGATGGGAGTAAAGTGACCAGGCAGCCCCAACCCCACAGTATTTTGTGGAATTTGAAACTGGAACCAGAGTTTCCTTGTTTGCTGGAACTGACCAGCGCTACTGAGGTGGATGCAGGTGTGACTTACATTCCCTTTTCTGAACTCCAGGCACTGGAGTCAGCCTGCTAGTGAAGAAAGACTCCATAGCCTTTCTTTTACTGCCAGAAACCAGCAGCCAGCCCATCCCTGCCTGGTTTTGCTTCCTAAAACAGGGCCAGAGAACGGACAGGGCTCTAGCAGCAGCAAACCTCAGTTCTCCCTGCTCTCCACCTTAGGTCTTGCCTCATGGACAGAAAGGAGCCCTGAGGATGTTGCATGATACAGGCAGAGCACAGTCTTGGGCACCAGGCTCAAGTTTCCTCCCAGTCCAGATAACAGTGTGGGCCTTGGCTCCCTGACTGCAAGGTTGGCTGGGCCAGCGATGTACCTGAGTTGGCAAGGGCCAGAGCTTTGAGCGTGACAAACTCCTCTTTTTCCACCTTGAGCTTCTTGTAGCGGCGCACCAGCTGTAGGATGGCCAGGTAGAGCTCCAGCAGCCCCGTCAGACGAGAGTGCTCTTCATCCATGATGTAGTCCTCAGCATAGACAAGCTTGTCCTCGTATGGCAGGGAGCGGTACACAATGCCCAGGATGAGGATTTCCATCCAAGCACTCTGTAGAAGGCTCATCTGGTCCCCAAGGGAAAGGTTGGAGAACCCTGATGGCAAAAGACAAGCAGGGTCAAATGGGCGTGCAGCAAAGCCTTTAAGAGCTTCAGGTCCTTAGTTTCCCTGAGATTCACCCCAAGCACTCCCTCCCATTGGCCCGCTGTTCCCAAGGAGAAAAAAAAAAATTCTTAAAAAAGCAGCTTACTAAAGCGACCCTGCCTCTGTGGCAATTGGCACATGTGGACCTTACCCTTCTCTCTGCTCCCATGCCCACCCACAGCCTCAAACAAGAGTTCTGGTGCTCTGACTGTGTTTATGGCAACCCAAGGTTAATGATAACCTCTTTTCAATGATCCTTGCTTCTTGTATAGCAGCAACTGTTTTCTACCACATCGACCTGCTCGTTGTTCCTCTGTAGTTTTGCACTGCAGCCTATTTAGTCTGCCTCTGCTGACCAAAGAGCAGAAAAGAGCTCCAGATGACAGGCAAGAGGGCTTCTGATAGGATAGGAGGCAGAGATACAGACCTGGACTATGAGCATACCACAACCTCTCATTTTGGCCAACATGAGAAAATGTCCTCTGACAGCAGAGCACTGAAATGTATTCAAAAGTTGAATACATTTGTGAACAGAATCCATGTTTTTTTGTCATTACTCCCTGAGCTCCACACCATCAGTTTTCTGTGCCTCACAGCCAACAACCCTACCCAGCATCAAAGACACCTCCACGGGGCCACGCAAGTACCTAAGTCACAGGCAAACCTGGCAACAATGGAACCAGCACCCAGCAGTGAACCAAGTCCCTCTCCTCATATACAGGAAGCTGTTGTCATCTGGAGACAGACCTTGACAGTCCCAGAGCCTCCTTTATCCCACAGCCTTCGTTGCTCACAGTCCCCGACCCCACACAGAGGCCTAGGTAGCCAGCCGCCATGATGATCATTTGATTCCTCTTGTTATCAAGTTGGCAATTAACAAAAGAGCCGATGATTGCTATATTGACTGACTGTGGGTTCTCTTTTTCTATCTGCGCTATCTCAGCTGGGGAAGGGAAAGCAGAAGGGTGGGTTAGCGGTATTTATTTATCACTACGCCATGTTTTGTGTTTGTGTTGCCAGGGGAAGCAAAGGGTGATAATGGCCTGGCAGCCCTTGGACATCCAATTTCCCTTATCAGGCCACTGAATAGAAAAGAGGCCCCAGGCCACATTAATTAACAGATACCAATCAGCTGTCACGTGTTGTGTGTGCAAGGTCTGAGGGAGCAGTAGGTGGGAGGGAAGAATCAATAAACCATTGGGGAGGAGTGCCAGAGGGAACAGCTAAAGAGGAGCCCAGGCTGCTGGGGAGAAGGGCTGCACATCCAGCTTCGTGACTGCAAGATTGACTCCTGTACAGCACAGCCTGTGCTGAAGTGAAACCCATCCCTTGCTCAGGCTGTGACTACTTCGGGGGTGCCTCGTCCTCTGCCTCAGCCTTCCGCCCCGTGCCTCCTGCAGTCAGCACTGGGCTGATCCTGAATGCAGCAAAAAGGCCGGAGATTGTCTCCCCGGGTCTGCTGGTTGCACAGGGAACTGCTGAGATCACCCTGAGACAGGCATAATAGCACCATGCACAGCCACTGTCACAGTCTCCAGCACATCTGTCACATCTCTTCCCTGATCCCTAGCTCTGACCATGGAGAACAGCCCAGCATTTAGGCTGCTGCCTTGAGTCCAGTTTCTGGGTCAGTCGTGTGGCCTTTCTGCATCTTCCTTCCCTATCTGGATGACAAAAGGGGTTATGCCATTGCCTCACTGCAGTCAGCCAACAAAATCTGTTAAACAGTCATGTAGCAGAGAGAGAGGATCCAGGACAGACACTGCTCACACTTGTCTGCTAGAGAATCAAGTAGAAAAATAGGCATAACTCTCGCAGCAGCCTGCACATCCAGCACCTCTGTTACTCACTCTTTCCCTGAAGCAGCTGTGGCAGGTAGAACTGCCCAGGAGAGGCCGTGCTTTACCCTGGGCCAAGGAGAACAGAAGAACCAGCTGCAACTGCCCTACCCACCTGGGAAAGCCCCTTGCCAGAAGCACTCCCAGGCAGTCACCGACTCCAGCTCCAGCAGGTGGGCGTGAAGGAGAAGGGCTGTGGTGCCGAGACTGGAATTGAAACGTCTGACTGGATCGGGACCTTTTTTCTTCAGTGATTACATATCGAGACTGCAAAGGGGTGGGGAACTGTGCCTGGATCACTGCAGTCTGCATAGACAAGGGAAGAGCATATAACCTGGGGTCTCCTATGCTACAAAATTTGGGATTGGCAAAGGTAAATGCTAATTTCACTTGGCCAAAATCACAGGCTTGTTCTTATAGGTTTATAACACTGGAGAACCTCCAGTTGTGAAATTCAACTGCCTCACCATCTTACAGTTCCCAGGAGTTACTGGAATCTATTCCTTTTGCATTCCTGTGCTGTTTGATGATGCAGCACCCAGAAAATGCCCTCAGTTATCTGTTTCTTGCTGCTTTTCTCAGGTCTGATCCTGAAAGGTGCTGAAAGCTCCGCTGCCATCCCTAGACTCCCAAAAGAGGAGCCTCTGTCTGTAGCACAGAGCTGCATGCATGCTTCCCTCCTTCCCAAGTGCACGTCAAGAAAAGCTGCTTTATTTGCTGATGTGACATTCAGGTTTTTTTATATTTTGTGATTTTTTGCTTTTTTATTTCAGTAGTTTGGCAATGGGAGCTCCCAGAATTAAAAAAAAAAAAAAGTCACATAATTTGTGGCAAGTGGAGTTCATAATCTGTTAATTTATTATCATTTCTGTCATCCTGGAGGGCCATTAGCAGAGGTAATAAAGGGAGATGTAATTATAGGATCTGAGGCCACTCCAGACACAGCTGCTGTCACTCCACTTGCCATATTTCATTCTGTGCTAGTACTATCGTCTTCCTGGTGAGAACAGCACAACAGCTACCCTGGGAGAGCCTTCATCTTCACCCCTTGAGAGGAGCCTTGTCTCCCTGCATCAAGGCAAGCAGGAAAGGTAGACGCCGCTCAAAGACAATTAGCACAGGGGGGAGGGGGAAGAGTGGGGAGGGGGCCTCACACAGAAGGGGACAACTCCACCTTGGCTACGTGTGGCTTTTCAGCTACCAGCTAACAAGGCTATTGAGCTAATACTACTTGCTAAACACTACCAAATTATGCTTTCTTGTTATCATAGGGCAGTGTCTTGAAGTTTAACTGATTTTATTTGCTAAGATCGTGGGGCAGAAGTTTGTGCTGATACCTGGGATCCTGAAAGGCTAGCATGGCTTTCACATCACCCTGTGCTATAATAATTCCAGTGTGAATACAAATCGGGAATATGTGACTTTTTTTCCTTTCTCCATCCCTCTCTGTCCAAGAGTTCATGCACAAAGGAAGCACTGTCCTGCTTTGCTCAAAATCCTTGGAAAGTGGAAACAAGTGGCATGGATAATCCAGAGTCCTGGCCCTGCCCTGCTCTGCCCCCTTGCTGCCTAACTCAGTATGTTTCGTACTTGTTTCAGAACTGTAGGCTATTTTGTTCCCTTTTTATCAACTGTCTTTTATTATGTTTGTTTCTCAGTGTGTTTCTCCCTTGGATTATAATCCCTGGGCTCTCTCCTGGGCACACAGTACTGCTGATCTGAACGGTGCCGAACTGATGGCTGTTACCCTGCTGCAGGGCCTTTGACAGGAGAGGAAAAGAGCCAGAGAAAATTGCCGTGGCAGCAGGTGTCTCCTGCCTTGCAGAAAGAAGAGGAAGGGCTGCTTCCAGAGTGCGGGAGTAATCTCTACTCTACTCCTGTTCTGGGATAACATCACTCTGGCACACTGGAAAACTCTGTAGGAACTCAGAGCTGAGCACCTGAGGCTTATCCCACAGCTGCCATCTTAGGAACTGCCGCAGGGCACCCTGAGCGAACAGGAACAGCCATGGGGAGCAGAACACACGACGGCACCTCCCTGGACAGCCCCAGCAGCTAACTGCATTGTCCTGCTAACACCCCAAGTACTGAGTTAGTAGAGCAATCCAGGCTGAGTTCCCTAATCACCACTGTAACCCCACTGGTGATGAATCAGCCCCAGGTGGATTCCAGCGCTAGCGACTGGTGAAATCCCTGCGGATACTGCAGATCTCATGTAAGAAGGGCACCACTGAGATTAACCTCTATGCAGAAACACTGTCCTGAAAAAGTTTCTCCAGATTTCACAGTCCCACCAGGTAACAGCCCATATTCCCTATAGCCCAGGAAACCACTGACTCTTGAGTCACAGGAGAAATACTCCCTCTGGGAAAAGAGAAGCAGCCACCAAAAGCCAAAAAAGAAGCCACGAAGAAAAACAAAATACATGGGTGAACTAAACCATCTGATCACTCAGGCTAAAATGCCTCACTAAACAAGGGAGAATTTTGAAGCCAAGAAACAAAGCAAGAGAACACAGAGCCCTGCAGTGGAAGATACAGACAACGTGCATTGTGGGTTAAATCCTGGGATCCTCAGATATTCTCCTGACACAAAGAAGTGGGGCAGAAGGCAGGAGATAGCTGTAAGTGAGCTGTTCACAGTGAGTGTCTGAAGCAGTCTTAGGAAAGCAAGGACCCCAAGGTCATTCCCTGGCCAGCCTCTTTGTCCTCAGAACTTGCTTGAGAGCCATGTCTGCTCCCTCAGCCTGGGTCCATCCTACCTGCAGGCATAGGACACTTGCTGTGTCACTCAATCGTACAGGCACTCACTGGATACAGTCAATGAGCCTTCTGAGGCCAGTCACATCGCCAATAAGTTGTCCTCATTATTTGTCAGCGTAGAAGCCTGGAGATTCTCTGACAGTAGTATGTCCTCCATCCCAACGAGACTTGTTCTGTGGTGAATCCAATGGGCCAAAAGCTCTCCTGAGTCTGAGCAAGAATGCCTACCACAGACAGGGTGGGTACCTGCCTTTTCATCAGCGGTAAAATCCAGTTGCTGCTGGAACATTTATTCATCTATATACATAGCAGACCTTGGTCATGTTGATGCTGGGCAAAGTCCCTAAGTCCACTACACCATCCCACAGGCTGTTTCCCAAGTGCTTCGGCTGTGCCACTCAGTGCCAGGTACAACTGAGAACTTTACCGGATCATCTCAGAGACTTCTGTGTAATCCCAGGGCACACACACACATGCAGTCATCGATTTAGGCACCTACACCAGAAGCTATGTTGGAGTTTGTTACCAATGAGAGCCCACCACGAGCAGTTTCCTGTGACAGTAATTTCCACCCACCACTGTATATAAAAATCCTGCTTGAAGACAAAACTGATAAGCACGATGATAAATAATAGCTCCCTTTAATGTTTGTGCTTAAACCCTTGTAATTCCCTGTTTACCTGGGATGTGCTTTGCCCAGCCAATGATCACCACCAATTCCCTGTCTGCCAGGTCACAGAGGGTTGTCAGGGCTTTGATGTCACTCTCTGGCATGGTTGGATCAGGCATAGCATAGATCTTCTCTGGCTCAGCCACCAGCAAGTGGGAGACGATCTTAGTCACTGCACATTTCAAAGAAGAAGTTGTTATTGTGCATCTCATGACATAAGGTGTCAAAACAGCCCTTTCTAGAAGGATCCTCCTGGGATAAGGCATGAGTATAGAGCCCACAGGACCTCAGAAATGGATTTGTTCGCAACAGGAGAAGACTACACTGCAGCTACACAAGTTGTAGTGATCTGCCTACGCCAAACCAGCTCTTACAGGGATGACAAGAGCAGGAAGCTCTGTAAGGTTGTCAGCCACTGTTTCAGGTCCAACAAGGGGAGGAGGCAGCAGGAATAATCAGCTGGTGGGATGTGGAAAAGTTTAGAGTGCTACAGGTAGTACGGAAGAGAGAGATCAGCATGGGAACAGTTCTGTTAACATAACTAAGATACAGGAAAAGATCAGAACCTCACGGAATGGATTTACTTAATCTCCTAGGAAAGGTCTAGTATTTAACTCTCAGAACAATGAACACAACCCCTTGGCTGTACCCTTGGCCTACCCAACCTACCTCTGCACTATCACTGTAAGAAAAAACATCCCAGTGCTGGTGGCTGATAGAGGAATCTGAAGTGACAACCGCTCCACTGCACATTTTGGGAAACCAACAAAAAGAAACCCAACGGCTGCTCAGAGGACCACAATTCAAGACTGGTACATACGTGGCTTTTTAGCTGGGGGAGGGATCTGTAAGCTCAGATAAGTGCTACTCTCAGAATCCAGTCTCCTCTTGTATTTCTGACGGCCTCCACGGACTCGATCCAGACGAACACCTGCAGGTAAAACAAGATAAATCCTCAGGATTCCTTAGTGCCTCAGGGAACCTTGACCTGTGGGATGCTAAGTAAGATGTTTCCCCACCCTCCAGGGAGCTTCCCTCTCCCCAGCACTTGAGATCTCAGCTGAACCCTGCAATCCCAACAATACCAGCCAGACTGCCTCCAAGTCTAACTATGCTGCTGCAAGCTTTACTTTTATTCAAAACGTTAATGAAGACTGAAATTAACCCATTCAAACTCTTCAACCACCATCAATCCGATGGGCAAATGAAAAACTTCAGACCTCAATGCCCTCTAGATGATCTTGCATTTAAAAAGAAAGACTTGAAATGTCAATTGGACATGCATTTAAAAAAATAAGCTTTTAGATTGTTCTTAAAAACGAGAAGTTAAATGTTCTGTGACCTCTCACTGTTTACATTTGCAAAAGTGACCTACAGCAAATAGATTATGAACTGTGAATTCAACAGAGATGTTTCAGCCTTGATCAAGTAAGGCAACTATAATAAAAGTAGAACCCCAACAAACAGAAACAACCTGTACTACAATAAAGCAACGATACAGCTAAAGTAGGGAGACACTGAAGAATTTGTTGCAGCTCTTTCAAAATACTGTGAATCAAACTGCAAAGAGCACACTGAAAACAGTTCCCAGTGACTGGGAAGCACCAGCGACTGTCACGCATGCAAAACACCACAGCAGTACCAACAGACCATAAACAGCAGCTGAACTGTAGTCATAAGTACAAAACACAATGTTAAAAAAAAAAAAAAGTGAAAAAAGCCGTAGATGTTTGTCTAGTTGTCAATTATTTCTGGCCAGCCACATGGTCCCTGGTTACCAGTTCTTGTGAAATTGGGGTAATTCAGTCTTGCTGGGAGAAAGAGCTACGCAAAAAAAATTAAAATAATCTTTCAAGGTAAATGTAGGAGATTTCAAATAGAATAAAAATTTAAATTTACTCTATACAAGTACTTCCTTAGAACCATACATGAGTTTATCTTGTCTGATCACAGGAACCAATTACATGATACACTTACTCATCACACTGAGCCATTAATATTTGGCAATCAATCCACTGCATAAACACAAAGAGCTAAAAGCAAACACTCCAAATCAGTTTTGAAGTGATACTTTCTGAACAACCTGTACACCTGAAAACAACCTGCAGTCTTCTGGCAAATATTCTACCCTCCAGAGAGACACGTGTCTGTCACTTCCACCGTGAGTTTCAGTGCCACATTTGCTTATGGTGCCATGGGAAAGAGAAATATTTTACTGCTACTGCTCACACGAGCCCCACTTGTACCACGTCAAACCGGTACTTGCCACAACCTCTAGATCCTGATACTCTGGAGCGGCCGAACCAGCTCAACTGACAGTACCAACAATCCCCCAGCTGCCAGAACAACCAACACCAGCCAGGCCAACAGCTGTACAGACTGACAGCAACATCTGTCTGGCCAACACCCAGATGGAGGTCTGGGTGGCATTACCCGAGTGCCATGGGGTGTGAGGACAGACGCTCACAGGCATGATGTTATTAGTGCTATACAGTTGCTTCCTTTCAAGAGTCCTGCTGCTCTCACGGAGCAGGAGGCCTGGAGCTCTCCAGGGGAAAGGGGCTGCTGCTGGAAGCAGCTACTGTGGGAGAATGGCAGACACTGAAGATGGAGAGAGTTTTGGAGCCAAACAGGTGAACTCAGATCACACTGAGTCATCTCCTTCCTTGGCCCCATTTTCTATGTCTGATTCTGTGTGGAGAATTCAGTGACATCCCTGAGCACAAGGACCACCTTGCTCCTCCATTACACATCAGTGTTTCCGAATATGTTGCCTGCTGCTTCTTTTGCCTCCATTCCCAGCAACAGGTAGCCTGTGGGCAAGACTCCTTCCTGGGAGCCTCAATATATTCCAGAGGGTGATTTCAGAAAGGTCAGCTAGGGGAATCCCCATCCCGAAATTATCTGGGGACATCCCTGAGGAACAGCATGAATAAAATCCTGGATGAAGGTGGAAACTTTCATTTCTGTCCATGAATTTTTGCCCTCTTTAAATGTACCCTAGTTTCCTAAGAAAGAAGACCGCTATTCCATGCTCTACTGAAGGAATGACACTGACTTGTAAGCCAGGAAAGGAGGGAGACACACAAATTTCAGGAACTGCCAGCAAACCGAGTAAACATACGTGAAAATACATGGGTCAGGAATACACTGCTCAAAGATTATGGAGGAATCCAGGACAGGCTGCAGGACTTCAGGCCTAAATCACAGCTCCCTGTGATCCAGGCCCTCACAGAAGAAGGGCCATGAGGGGATCCACTCCCTCATGCCAGTGGTGTCATTGGTGCAGGGAGATGCCATTCTCAGCCCGGGAGAAACCAACGCTCAGCCTCCAGGTCAAGTGGTTTGATAAACAATGGGGAGCGGGGAGGGGGAGGGTTATGAAGGAAACAGGGAAAGGAGCTCATTTCCTTCTCCCAAGGAGAAGCGTGCCATCCTCCAGCGCTTGGCAAGAGCCATGGCTGCCCAGGTTGCAGCAGTATTAGGGACCCTCAATCAGATTATAAGGACACAAAGGACTTAAGTGCATTAAAAAAAGATAAGAGAGACGCAGAGATTTACCCTCCATCCCTCCTTCCCTCACGGAGCAGATAGAGGTCTGCCTGCCCAAGGACTTTGGCTTGTTAATTTTGAACAAGTGTTTGTCCTCCTCTCGTTCCCCATCCTGCGCGACACTCCTTGAGGGAAACGTTTTCAATCAGCATTTGCAGAGCCGCTCGCTGTTCCACCCTGTCATCAGCGTTCCAGCCGCAGCGCCGATGCCCGGGACGACCCCTCCAGAGCGCAGCAATCTGCGAGTGCTACGGCAAACACAAGCTTTTCAAGCCAAGCTCCCGACTGTGACACTCTGGCCGTAAGCATCACGGCAAAATCCCTTCCCCAAAGATCTGGCAGCCTAATGGGTCATGTCTAGATGGAAGGAAAAGGCAGGGCTAAAAATCAGGACCTGGTCCTGAGCTGTGGTGTTCAGGTGGCTTGTCAATGCTCTACTCCAGCTATTCTGCTCCCATTTCCGCAGCGGTTGATTTTAAGACAGGCAGGCTGGTTATGATGCAGCTCTGAGAGGGACAGCAAAGGACATTAAAACAGAATGTGGAAGTGCAGTGGGTGAGCCCACAGGAGCAGCACGAAGGGAAGCACTGAGAGGAGAAGGAATGGAGTGAGACGTAAAAAGAGAGATGAACGGAAGTGCGAGTGTAAAGAGAAGGAAGGTGAGAGAAGGAGGGCCGGAGAGAGGCTGAGTGCTACAGATACTGTAACCCTAAGGGTAATTTCACACCAAACCTGCAAACAGCTGAGCTTGAACTGCAAGGTAAAGTGGCCACTCAGGAGGTGCAGCTGGTCTGTACTGGAGGCTCTTACACAGGATTTGGTGTCATGGCCTGACAAGACAGCAGCAGGAGAAAGCTGCTGCCTTCCCACTCCTGCCCATCCCTTTTGTCACATGGATCACAGCTGGCCACTTCCCAGGAGAGAAGGCACCCATCCCACAAAACTGGCACCGCCTCAGGCACTCCTGGGGACCCTTCTTGAAAGTATCAGCAACAAGTGGCTGCCAGAGCAGTAAGAAAGGAGGGCTTATATGTACAGTATGAGATGCAACAGTATAGGGCAAAGTTTGGGAAGTGCCGTCCCTTGACAACTTCCTTCTCCACAAATGAAGACCATCTGTGCTGGAAACATGTCCCCTCCTCCCACTCCTCTGCATTGCAAGGATGTGCTGCTGTCCATTGGATCTCGTTACCTCCTGAGGGACCTTGCATAAGATCTGGCACCCCACCTGCCCTAGGTGCGAAGCTGAGCCCGGTGTCCGTCCCAGGGATTGAGTCCCAGGTCACCGGCAGCACGCTCTCGGCTACCCAGCCCATCTGAGCCCCTGACCTGGCAGGGAGGAGGACAAGGACAGGACTTGTGTAGGACTTTTCAGCTCGGCATCCTGCCTGGGGTAGGGATGTCAGTTTTCGAAGTGTCCTGTGGGTGCCACTCGTGTTCCAAGAGCTCTTGCAGGGAGGTCTGTGCCAGCACCAAGCCTCTGCAGTGGGAGAGCTCATCTGCTGATCTGTTCAAGCTCCCTGCTTTTCTCTGACATGCCCCTCGGAGAGACGTCTGCCTGACAACTTTGGGATCAGATGTCCCCTTGCTGACTTGATAACATCAGGCTTTGGGTTTTTTTTTTCTTAATGGAAGTAAAATAATTCCAGCCTTTTTTAAGAGCTGGATCCAGGCCAAGTCTGTCGGAAGTAAAAATAGCCGAGTATGCAGAGGCGACAGCACACAGAGTCAGGTTTAGTTTCTCTTTTATTTTCTGGGGACTAAAAATACTCTTAAAAGCTCTGTGAAGCTAAGCCCTGGCCGGTGGGAAATGCAGTCTAGGCCCAGTATCGGCTGTCGCATCAAATTACTGGCCTCACCTCACTTTCCATCAAGTCTTATCACATGCTTATGAATTGATAGGAGCAGAAAGATCTATCTTGCCAAAAAAGCTAACGGAGGAGCCAAGCTACACGGTTTGCATGGTGCAATATGTGTCTAGACCAAGAAGGACACAACCAAAGGGAACACAGAGCAAGTGCTGGCCAGGCAGCAATGCCCACGGGACTGCTTTTGCTGAGCTCCCCTGATACAACAGGCAGGTCCTTTGCCCACTGCCCACGTAATCCTTGAGCTGCAGTTTCTGCGTCAGTGCAGCCTTGCTTGCTCTGCCAGGGTCTGAGCTGGGGTGCTGCTCTGGAGCTGACAGAGTTGCTCCTGTCCCCAGGAGCTGCAGTTGAAAGTACATGGACTGACACTGCCCAAGGAAGCTGGAAGGCAAAGGCTAGGAGCAGAGAAGAAAGGAAGAGTTAAGATGGGTCACCAGAGGCTTTGAAAATGATGCACGTGCCTTAATTTATTGTAGAGTAGTGGGACATACATTTAGTCCTGCCCCACTCTTGCACACCTGAGAGGATCTTACCCACTGTGTTATTAGAACTGCCTAAAAACTTGTAGCACAACGGCTGGGGTGTGAACACCCCTTGACGGTTGCAGCCTTTATCAGCTTCCTCCTCTCTGTACGTGTTATAAAAGCACTAACCACAGTATTTAGTGACAGAATCCACAAAGTGTTTATCACAAACAGGAGTAGAGGTGATGTCTCTCTGAAATCACACAAATGCACCTCGATGGAGCCTGGACCTTATGTATCATAGCACAGAGATTTAGTTAGGTATGGCAAGAACCTAGGCAGATTAATAATTCAAAATGAATGAGAGGAACCAAATTAAATGGATTCATAATCCATTGGATATGGCAGAAGGTGTGAAGAGGGTCCTGGATGCGCCAGAAAACATATACCCAGTGCCATTAGCCCAATGTGCACTTTGTGGACAGCTCATTCACTGGAAGCCTCCTCTTTGGAGAACTTTCATCACCCTGCCAAAGGCAGCACGTGCTCTGGGTCACCTCATCACCCAGCCCAGCTCCAGGTGCATCGCAAATGCTTGAGTCACGCTGTGGAAAATAGCTCTGTGGATGATGTAGACATCAAGATGCTGCTCACTGCACCTGGAGATCTCGTTTCAAAGGGCAGGGGGGTTGCCTGTTTGTTTTTAAACACAGGGGGATTTGAGAGAAGGCAAAATAATTTTTCATTCTCTTTTTTTTTTTTTCATTTGGATACCTCCAGTAGTGATATTTCTGGCATCGGCCGGAGGCAGAATACTCTATAAATACAAAGCCATTAAATCGCATGCAGCAGCAACCTGATCGGGGATGCCTTTTAATTTCCTGACATGAGCTGGCCACTAACCCAATTACCCAGGATCCCTGGAGGAGCCCTGATCCTTCCCAGGAAGCACAAAGCAAGAACTCGAGCATATTGTGGGGATGTCAACTGAGCTTTCACTGAAATCAAATCTCTTTTTCAGAACACATGGTCTGGAAGTAGGGGTGGGGATGGGAGGGAGAGGCTGTTGGAAACGCTTTGCTCCATTGAGAGATTATTTCACGTGAAAACAGAAATGAAACACCCTCTGTTTGGTTGTGTTGCTGGAAATGAGCTCTGCTGTCGATACAGTTGTCTGGATTTTAGTGAAGGATGAAGACAAAGTTACTAAGTGGAAGTAGTTTGAGATGGCCAGTGCTTGGAATCTCTGGTTTACATACTAGATGACTACACCCAATCTGTAGTATCGCAGAGCCAGGCCAGCCTAGGCCAACAGATTTGCTTCCCTGAGAAACATTTACAACACCAGCCACTGACCACAGCTGGCAAGGGGAACAGCAAAATCAGGAGCAAACACTGGGAAAATTCCACTGGCGACAGGGTTTCCTAATCAGACAGGCTCTTGAACAGGAGAAGCATGGATTGAAGAGGCACCCACTTCTGAAATCTGGAGATGACAGGCTCACCACCTCTGCAGTGGGACCACCTCCAACACTCACAGAGGTGCAGACACTTAGGCAGCACAAGGGTTATCAGGTTGTTGAAAGTTCCTGGAAGGCAGGGGAACAATTAGGAAGAAGATGAGTAGAATGAACTTGGTGGTTCTCTCCTTCGTTCTTCTCATTCATATTTCAGTACGTGGCCCTGCCATACCAGTATTCACACATTCCAGCAATTACTGCATCAGAAATTAGATGAGACAAAGAGGAGTCCAGGAGCTTGGGAGATTTGTAACAAAGAATTTAGGTGCCCTGTTGAATTTTAGCCTGTTCTCTGGCATTCCTTATGGAAATGCATTAGAAGCAAAGCCTGGGAAAGAAATGGCTGTACCTGGGATTACTAGACCACAGCAGATACACTTCTGGGAAGAAACACAGTCATGTAGATCAAATAAAACATACGCCTCTCCTGGAGAGTTGCCTCATCACTCTTGCTGTTAAAGACCCCTCTTTTTCTGCATCCAGATCAAGACTACCATCTGCTGCCTTCCTTTCTTGCATTTGTAGACATCACGCTCACCTGCTGGGTGGATCCTGAGAGCCAAAAGGACAACTTGCCTTCAAATACATTTGGAGTGGGGCAACGCACCTCATATAGGGCAGGTTTCCTACCCTGGAAATCCCCACTCCTGCTTTTACCACAGAAATGCCTGTGGATCTGGGGGACTCCATAAATACCTTCTACTTTCTCAACTGAGATGTACCTGGTCTACCACAGGACATGTCCCCAGCACCCTTTCAAGTCTCTGCCCTCTTTCATGGAAGCTAGGCAGTGATGTCTGAAAGATGTGAGGAAGAAGCTGCTTACACATCTCAGAAAGTCACTCTTAAGCCTCAGTCATGAGCAAGATTCTGAGGAGACAACTCTCAGCACTGGCAGGGAGCAGAAGACAAACCATCTTCAGCAACATAATACACATTATTCCTGTGAAGAAGGAAGATAACACTCAAAAGCTGATGGAATCATGAGTGACATAATGCCTGGAATCGTGGCCTGTGGGAAGCCCACACTGGAGCAGTGTGTTCCTGAAGGACTGTGTACCATGGAAAGGACCCATGCTGGAGCTGTTCTTGAAGAACTGGTGCCTGTGGGAAGGACTAATGTTGGAGAAGTTAATGGAGGACTGTATCCCATGGGAGGGACCCAATGCTGGAGCAGGGGAACAGTGTGAGGAGGAAACAGCAACAGAGACAGTGTTATGAACTGACCACAAACTCCCAGTCCCTATCCACCTGCACTGCTCAAGGATGCGGAGGAGGTAGACATTAGGAGTGAGTTGAACCTAGCAAGAAGCAGAAGAGGGAGGAAGGTGGGTTTAGTTTTTGGTTTTTTTATTTCTCAGTATTATACTCTTACTAACTGGCAATAAATTAAACTCACACTCCCCAAGTCAAGCTTTGCCTGTGACAGTAATTGTTGAGTGGTCTCCTTGTCATTAATTCAACCCATGAGCTTTTTCATCATATTTTCTTATGCTGTCCTGCTGAGGAAGGGCAGTAAGAGAGCAACTTGGTGGGCACCTGCTGGCCAGTCAAGGTCAACCCACCACACTGACAGACAGAGAAGGACTGACATCACTGTCCTCGTCATCAACAGTGCCATTCTGCAAGGTGACACACAAGACAGTGACTTCAGAGAGGCAGCAGAAGTGTGGAGGGCAAGGCTGTGAGGTCATGTTTAACCAGCTAATGTCCAAAATCAAACCTCTGAGCTCACTTACACAAGCCATGTGTCATTTGGAATTACATCTACTTCTTGAAGACAAACAAATTGCTGTAGAACAGAAAGGCCATGGGTGGCTCGAGCATGAATAGCAAGGGTATACTCTCCACACAACTGACAAGTGATATGGAGGTTTTAAAAGAGACCTGACAAACTACTGAAATCCATTATTTCAGAGATTTAGATCTACTTTGTAGATCCCAGAGTTAGAGCACTACCTCGGGGGCACAAGGCAAACAGAGCTGGGAGCAAAGAGAGGCGATGGGGTGACCAAAGACAGGGATGCCCAGCTCTGATCAACGTCTCTTCTCTGCAAGTCACAGGGCACGGTTTCCTTTATGGATACCTCAACTGGCCAGGCATGGATGTAGATATCATCATCTCCATTTGAGGTCAGCAGCATCACCTTGCTCAGGTTTCCCTGATTTTTGCTGAGCAGGGGGGCATGCACTCCTTCTGGGCAAAGCTGTGAGGATGCCCCATCTCCTGCTGCCTGCAGGCTGGTGCTTCAGCAAGGTCAAGAGCAGCAGAGGGCGAGATTCCTGGGGATGGTGCCTCTCCACAGAGGCCCTGGGACTGGAGTCTGCTGGAATTCTGGGCTCCGGATTCAGCAACTTCCTATCTGAGCCTGCTGGTGAGGGGCTAATTAATGCTCTCTGAGGCACACTCCAGATGGAAGGGGAAAGTGAGAGACAAGCATCCAGACAAGCCAACGTTTCAGACATCTGAGCCACTTGGGCTCTGTGGGCAGAGCTTTCCACCAGCCGCTTTCCCCAGCACGTCTCACCCGCCCCGCAGCGTCATGCCAGGAGAACCGGAGACGGCAAAGCTCTGGTGTCCGTGCAGTTCCCTCGCTGCAACGCATTGATCGGAGCTCTCTTAAAGAAAGTGGCCTGGATATCTGAGACACCTATTGATTGCTCTATTGGCTCTCTTCCTGCCCTCATCCTCATTCACTTGCCATTGCCTGAATAACCTGCACTTCTGCCTCAGGGGCAGTCTCCCCAGATCTTAAAGGGCTACATTCACAACACTTCACCCAGCTCGATGTCTTCTCCATGTTCGGAGGAGATAAGATGCCTGCTGACCTTCTTACGTGCTCCCCAAGGGGAGGGCCTAAGTCTCTCCTGCAGCATCAAGCTGAGCATTTCAAGCACAAGGCAGAAGTTTGAAGTCATGGTTACCTGTCTTTGCCATCTCTCAACACAGGTGCCTTCTGCCTGAAGAACAGGCTTACACCTCATGTCCAATGGGCTGGAGGTGGTTTGTACATCATGAATGTCGACAATAACCAGGAAAATCTTTCCTCCCTTAATGAGAAGAAATCATGAAGCCCTTACTTAGGTACTAATGGAACATCATACTCTTCTTCTTCAGAGGAAGGACAGTTTCTTTAACCAGAAATGTCGCCACTAAGTTACCAGCACAGTCCCAAGGACATCAAGGAGCAACCTGTCAAGAGAGGAACCGGTTTCTAGATCTCACCTTTAATCACAAGACCAGTTTTCTCCAAATTCCTGGTAATCAAACAGGAAAAAGAAACTGCCTTACCAGCCTTCTGCCAGGCTAGGAATAAGAGAAAGGTACACCGAGGCAAAGCAGGAAGGGAAACTACTGAAAGCAAAAAAATCCCAACCATAGCTCCAGTACCAAGACACATCTCGTCCTAAGAAATGACTGGAAACTGCAGAATAGGCTCTCTGGGGAAAGCAAGACATGAGGGATGGAAACACTCCTGTCCTGGCAGAAAAAAAGGGATGGATGAGCTAATAGGATGACGGACTGGAGATGGAAAAGACTAGTGAACCTTTTCTGATCCAAAATCCCTTGTCAATTCTGCATTTTTGAGCAAGTCAAACAATTATGGATTTGTTCTTTCCAGAATCTCGTGGCTCTGTGGAGACCAAAGTCTGTAAAACCATTTTTCTTCCTTTTTGGATTTTGCGTTTAAAGATGTGTATTGATTGGATTCTGTAAGCTAATACTTCGTGCTTCCACCAGGCTTCACATAAAAGTTAACTAATTGGTCCTCATAATCCTTCAGCAAAGCAAAGGAGTGCGAGTCTTACTTCTCAGCTTGGGAAATGGAGCAAAAGAAAGAGAAAAAAAGATGCCTACCCAACATCACTCGACCACTCTGTGTTAGGACACAGGAGTGCTATTTGTAGACTGCTAGTGTAGCCTCCTCTGCTCCTCTTGATACTGTCACGTGTTCCTGGATGCCATTACTATCAATAAATCTTTATACTGTATATTCCACAGCTCTAAATACTATGGGCAGGATCACAGATACACTACCGTCAATAGCAAACTTTCCCCAGTGGCTTTAATGATGCCAAATCAATCCCGGTATGAATAACTAATTACACTTTAGTGCAAAACCATCCTTAGAGTCAAGTTTCAGTTTGCCACGAGTAGCATCCCACAGAGTTTAGGCACAGAATGGTAATAAGTGAACCTACGTTGCTTTCCAGCCTAACTCTGGTCTGGAAGGAGTTACAACTTGGAGGCTAAGTCACAAAACCCTGCACAGGACCCTGCTCTGGACTGTGTTGAGCTCCCAGAACTGGAAGCAGAGCATGTCCTGGCCACACAGGGAGACCCACCAGTGCTGTACCTGTGTCCCTGCTCTCCCAGCTGGCAGCTCCCAGAAGCTCAGCTGCTTAGACCAGCACAGGCACAGGCAGCCAGCGAGCCGGGGCCATCCTGCTGCTGTGCAGAGTCACTGGAGCCACGTCGGGCTTTTCAGGTTGTTTCATGGCATTCGTATGAGCAGCCTAGAGCACATCACCAATCTGCAGTCCCACTACAGCCGGTGTCACTAGTGTAGACTGGTGCATGGGTAAGGGGATATATCCCCTTCCCAAACTACCACGTGCAGAGAAGCAAGTTTCTAGCGGTCCTTTTGTAACTCCAAAAGTAGGAGCCTCCTCCCCAGCAGTCGATCAAGAACCTCTGAATCTACCACCTCTACACATAGGCCAGCGAGGGTCAGACTACACATCTGCATCTCCTCCCCTTGGTAACTGGTGTGCTCCAGCAGGAAGATATGTAACCACAGAAACCACACATCCACCAAAAACCAGAGCAAAGTTTAACATCTAATCTACATTCTTAACAACACTGGCTGCCATCGACTTGCCTCTCAAGTAATGAGAGAGCTCTAGAGCAAAGCAACACACGCCTGAGTGACATTGTACAATTCATCACCAGCTGCTGTGGTGGCATGGACTGGAAGCAAGCCGTGTGCAGGCACCTTGGCTCTGGCGTGCAGAACCTGTGCAGACCACAGCCCGCTGCTGTTCCTTGTAGTTAAACCAAGGAGACCATGCTCTACCAGCTACAGCAGCGCAGAGAGTTACATGCAGCGCTTCTCCTTCCTTCCCCCTCCTCCCCTCTGCCTCTCCCAGAGGGACCCAAGGGAAACAAAGCTTTAAAATCAATCCATAAGAATGTGTTTAATTGCCACCGAATTCCCTGTGGTTCACCTTGAATGGACAAGGACTGGGGAGGAGGGTGGGGGGGAAGAAAAGCAGCACAAGAGAGAAGCTGAACACTGCTCAGAAAGCACTGAACAGATCAATAAGCTGAGAAAAACACAGGTTGAGCATGCAGGGCAGGGGACCTACAGCTCCCAGACAAACCTGTGCTACCCACCATCTCCAGAACATCTCCTGAGTGGGACTACGGGCAGATGTTTGTTGCACACTGTGCCATAGCTCTGCACTAACTCCATCCTTCCTTTATGAAGCCCAGCCAACCCCGTCATGACCACGCAAGAACCTCTTCTCCTCAGCACTGCAAAATGACCTGGACGACAAGAGGAGCAACATCCTTCAACCTGGGGTGCCTTTGGGAAAGGCACCAGTCTGGCACAGCCAGTTTCCAGTTATTCTGCAGTGCTAGAATAATATGCTAGCATGAGGCTGCTGACTAGATCCACTCTCCACTCTGGAACGCCCTCTTGGTCACTGTCTGTCCTGACTCTTTTACAAAGCCTATAAGAAGATACCTTCAGAAAGCCAGGGAGGGCAAGTGCGTAGTTAGCCTAGGAGATCCTGCAAGGCCCGGAGTCCCAGGTGCTGTTGGGACAGAGAACAAGTCTCAGTCTGACTCTGTCTTACCTTCTTTTAGCATCCCCACTTTGAGGCATTTCATGAAGCGGCAGGCCTGACAGGACTTGCGCCTCCGTTTCGTGATCTCACATTCATTGGTGGCCGGGCAGCTGTATTCAATATTCCCTGCAATCAAACACAGAGATGGTCACCCAGGAACCACGTTCTTCCCACTGATCCAGGGCCAGGCCACAGCGCCCAGATATTCCCACCGCCGTCGATCTGTACGTGCTGTACATGTTTGCACGCACGTTTGCACACACATGCTGAGACCGCTGCCGGCTGACAACGGCTCCCAGAGAGCCCGGCACTACTTATAAGAACACAGTTCAGAAAAAAGCAAAACTGCTCTAAGTATCGGGAGAAACGTGGCAATCTGATGAGCCGACGGCAATGCTGGGCTTTTGGACACAACGTGTCTTCCCAGCACGTCATCACCCTTTCTGCTGCATCCCTTATAACCTGGGCCTGCTCCCTGGAGTCCAGGGTTGAAAGGGGGAGCAGTGCAGACATCAGCAGCATTCCCTTTGCTGCCGGTCATGTTCCGTGCCCATGGGATGGATGTCACCTGTCCTTTCTTGCCTTGCTTGGGAGACCAGAGAGCTCAGAGATGGCATTTCCTCCTTTGATTCCTCCTGCCAACTGGTGTACTGCAGGGAGCAGGGAAGCAGCAGGTCTGGACTGAGAAAGATGGATAAGATGGCCTGTAAAATGAACACAGGCTTGGTACACAAATCCTTCCAGTTGTACTTTCTTAGCCCTTCTGCACCTGCCTCCCATCCCCCTGCACAAAGCATCAGAACTTTTTTCCTCATTCTTTTTCATTTATGACCACCTCACAACGCTGCCTCCAAGACAAAAAAGGGAAAGAAGCATGCCAAATTTATTTCTGATCATACAATATTTTATTATAAGCCAAGAATGTAACCAAAACATGGATGCAAGGGTCTGATATGGGTAAGTGGAATTTTGCTGGATCACAGTGTAATGCAACAATTATTTACACCTAGAAGACAGCAAACAGAAATGGCTGTCTCCATTCTATCATTCACTTCGGCGGTGATGTTTTTGAAGGGGGCTATTCAATGTTTGCTGTGGAGCAGGACTAGAAATCTAAGCTTGACAGGGATGCATCAGCAATGACAATATATTTAAGGCAGTTTAGCTACAGGGTAAATCAGGCAGCTTCGCAAAGGATTTCTAAGATCCATAGATGGTTTAGAGCAGGAAATTGAGATTCAGGAGTTGAATCAGAGGAGGAGTGTAGGTAAGAGCCGAGTGAACACACGGTGTGGACTTGGTATACCATCAGAACAGAGCTCACAATTTAGTAGCACTGAGACAGGACTTGGGTTTTGTTCCTGCTTCTGTAACGGATTTTCATGTTCTTGTGCAAGAACCTTCCTTCCTCTAAATAAAAGCCAAGACTTGGATACATACCAGTTTCTGGGGGTGGTGATTAGACCTTGGGGCTAACTAAGCACTTCAAAAGCCCAATGGGAATCTGAGTGGAAAGCCAAGCGCACAGAATCAAAATGAAGCAAGTACCATTTGATTTAGCTCACTAGGCTTGGTGAAACCCCAGGAGCACACAACCTCCAAAGCCTAAAGGTGACCCGTCTGCTAGTTATGAACCTTCTACCTCTCGCTTCTCATCTTGTCACAAGACTTGCAACTTGTCCCTAAGCTCCAGCCCAGCCACCCTCTTCCTCCCCATTGCTGATCTGCTCCCAAAATGCAGCTGGGCTGCAGAGGCAGAGTGTGCTGCACAAGCTGCTTTCCACTCAGACTGTATTTCGTCATTGTGCAGTACCTGAATTTCAATAGACAGCAATGTATCAACGTTCTCAGAGCTGGAAATTGCGATTCGGGCTTGATCTCAAGGTAATAAACTTACTTCTGCTCTAGACATATAGCTCCAGTACATTACAGACCCATGAGTATGGAGGCCAGGAGCTCATGATCAGATACTTGCTGTGCCTGACACAGGAAGGGAGCAGGGCAGGAACAAACCTGGGACAGAACTCAAACACAGTCTCAACTTTGGAAGGTTCTGCCTTAGTTTCAGTGCCCACCTTTCTCACCAAAGCAAGGACCAGAGTTCTGGAGAGATGTACAATTTCACGTTTTGTGGTCTCAAGGTCAAAAATTTGCCCCCTAACACAGAGGCACCACACCAAGGGCACTGAGCCCTTACAGCAGCAGGAAGCGGTGGCAGGGCTCAGATGTCGCCTCAGGGTCCTTCTACACTGTGTCGAGTAGACCTTCCCAAATTCCACTCGCTTCCAGCCCATGGATCCCTTGACAAGCAAAGTGCTGGAAATGGTCTACAAAACCACAACTAACTGTGATAGTGTCAGAGTAGGTGTAGGTACTGGGTTATCACACACATGCTGTATGTACAGCTTGAACAAGCAGCTCTCAAAGGTACCTTCTGTACTGGGATCACAACGGTTAAAGGCACAGAGCCAGAGGAGAGTGAGCACTGGGCAAGCTCCCCTTCCTGGATAGCAAAGCGGTGACCACCACGTAGTGCAGCAGCCAGAGGGTTTGTGGGCAAGCACAGGTGAAAAAATGCACCCAGCACTGGTGGGACATCCCGTTCAGCACGTCATTGCCTTCACACGGAACACAGGCTCCTGTGCCCCTTCCACACACCGTGCCCAGTCTGAAGGCAGAAAGCACCAGCAGCTGTGTCTCACAGTCCTCTCTGCAGGCTCCAAACCATGCTCTGTGCTGCATGGACTGGGAGCTCCAGCTGGAGGCAAGACCTGCTATTACTGCAGGAAACGGGGACATGACCAGGGAAGGCACAATCAGCATTACCCAAGCAGAACTCATCCAAAGAAAACTATCGTCTCCGAAACTTTAACAAAGTTCTCTGACTTCTTTTTTTTTTTTTTTTTTTTTTTTTTTTTTTTTTTTTTTTTTTTTTTTGTGTCTCAATTTCTTTTATGGGTCCTGAGGCTGGCTGCCAGCACAGTGAGCTGCTCACAGCTCCCTGTAATTTCTGTAAGTGCCCTGTGATAAAGTGATGAGATTAACTCATCGAAATTCCAGCAGCCTCCCAGCGGCTGCCGGTCACACCACCAACCTGGCTGCCAGTGCAGGGCGCTTGGAGAGAGCTTCCCTCTCACTGCAGCGGCTGGGAGTGCTGCAAGGCCCTGCAGAAGAGCATCAGCACACAAGGGTGCACACCGACAACTCTGCATCCAAGTACAAAATCTGAGTCAAGTCTCTGTGTGTCGCGAACTGCAGATTATGTGACCTAGAAGAGCAGAAAATGGGATAATTAACAGACAAGGCCTTGCTTTGAACTGTTGCTTATAAGAAGAGATTTCCTTGACTTACACAGTATTTACACTGGATCTGAAAAACCTGCTAAGACCTCACTGATGCCATGGCAAGAGAGTTAACCTAAAAAATGGCTTCAAAAAAATCAAATGGAGGATGACCAGATCAGCATTTGGATTTGTTCTAAGCCTTCATGTATTGCCTTGGAGGGCAAATCACTTCCTCTGTGTCGTAGTTTGCTTGTCTGTAAAATGAAATAAGCACCAAACCCACCTTCTGGGGAGATCATGAGTCTTGAGATTCATGAAGGTTTAACTGTACTTTAAAGCCTTTAGATGAGAGATGCTAAGAAATGGCCAAAAACTATTAAAGTGATAGATGATTTTTTTTTTTATGCTGGAGAACAGCAAAATGACCCTAGTTTCTGTAAAATTAGACCTTTGACTGTTAAACAGTTTGGAAAAGAATTTCCAGTGCACACATAACAGGAGCACCTGAAAATTGCACACCAGAGCTTGGTCATTCAAGAGATCTCACAGTCACTGTATCTCTTTGGAAAGGGAGGGACTGGGAAGAGGAGAATGCATCCCTGAACTTGGGGAACACAGTAAAGTCCGACAGGAAAATTTTTGGAAAGCTCAGAACATCTCCTGGTTTTAGGCTGTGAACTCCCACCTGAAAAACAGCAGACAAGCTTCTGAGAAGGACAGGACAGTACCTGGCTGCCACAGCTGCTACTGTAGGGACACAAAACCCTCCCTCCTGCATCTCACAGACCCTTTGCTGACCCTGTGGATGGCAGTGCTCTTCTGCTCAGGTAAATGAGCAGACTCTATCAACTGCTCCTCCCTTCCTAGAGGCCACTCCAACTACTGTGAACAACAACCAGGAAGCCTGAGAAGGCTACGGATTTTGTTACAAGCCTGCTATAAATCCCTACAAGTCTTCTGAGCTGCATTATCTACGTGTTAAGCCCCTTACTGGTGTAAGGGCATCCCAGCACAGCAGTTGTGTTGCTATACTCCTGGAGTCTGAAGCTTGCAAGACCCAAGCAGGGAATCCACAGAGGCAGGTGCTTTGCCCGATACACAAACTGCCTATTCAGAAGGCGATGGTAAATGTGTCTCTTCTCTTCGACTCTCCAAAACCCTGTTCTCTCCAGGATCACTCCTTGCAAGTCCTGTTTTATCACCTTAGGGGTGCGAGTTCCAAGCGCTCCATGAGATGATTCACAAAGACTAGAGAGAGGAATCTAAATCCAGATTTATTTTGCTGAGCTTTAAGCTTTTCCTTTATAATAATGAGTCATTTTAGATATAGCCTTAATTTTCACTATTTGAAGATGAAAGATATATGAAGGGTAGTCATAGTCATGAATATGTTGAATAATAAAGGACTCATATGGTTACACAGCACTGTTGTTAGTTAATATCTGGAACAGACAAAACTTCCTACCAGTTGTAATGACTGATGAACAAAAGATAATGACAATATATTTGATTGATACATAATGCTCTACCTACTGAGCAAACTACTAAAAGGAAGAATGGAGTAGAGTTAGATTAAGAATTTCTATCCCATAAGAAACCTAGCATTTGCCTTTGTCCTAAATTTGGTTGAAAGGCTTAGTCAGGATTCCCATGGAATAGAAATAAAAAAATAAATAAGTTCAGAAACATCTAAACCGTATCTTTCATATAACAGACCTGTTCCACTACATTCAACTAATAAGAATTTCTTGGTTTCAAATCAGACCTCTCTTAAGCATCATTGGCAGCACACTTCGACATGCCTGAAACTCAAGATTCTCTCCTATCTTCACTAGATGGAACCTTCCACAATATTCACAAAGCCAGGTGATGCCCAAGTCACATGGTGTGACGGAGGACGCTTGCATCGTGGAGGTAAATGCAGAATATAATGCCACAAAGACTCAAAGCACAGCTCCCACAAAAGCAATACAATGACAGAGAAATAGGATTAAAATTTTGTCACAATCCATCTGACCAAAAATACTCTAATTCAGCTTGAAATGAATGAACAGCTTTGACTTTCCTGACTTCATTTTTTTCTTCCTATCATCAAAATTCTCCTTGAGGAAATCTGACTAGGTAAAAATTCTTCTTCGCTTCGAAAAATCCTACTGATGGAAAAACTCTCCCACAGCAATAGCAGTGCCCTCTGAGATAACCAGCCATGCCTGCGCTGGCTTTCAGCCCATCCATTGAAAAGCAACAGCCCTCGTGCTGTCCACGATAGCCTGGCCTCACCTGGCTAAGGGGCAAAGTGAGTTGCAGAGCTGTCAGGCTCAAAAATGGTCTGCAGTTTGAATGTCCATTCTTCCCACTGCTGTAGCAGCAGCACAGGGAGTGGAGAAACTATTGCAAGATCCTCCTTCCTCAAGACATGCAGGTTTTACAAGACTTAATGCAGCTAAAAAAAATAGGCAGACTGGAGTCATTTGTAGTATGGGAGGAGGGTAGTTGGAGGGGAGACTTGGCATGAAGCTCTGCTTCACAATCAGGACTGTCTAGATAGGGTTCTGTTAGTCTCATCATCCAGGGCAAATTTAGAGCCACTTTCTAGCAGCATGTACACTTATTACTTAATAAAGTTATCAAATGCAGGGCCAGCAGATTAAGTACTCTCATAATAGTCATTAGTTTTTCACCTTTCAATACTCAAGCAGTGAGAAGTGAAGTCTAAGACCACAAATGCCTGATGATGAATTTACCTACTGCATCTCCTGAGCACTTGGGAAATCCTGGTGGTGTGGCTCCATCTCTGTGGCTCAAGCCATTGAGTCAACACCATTCCTAGATATCAGAACCATGGCAAGTCTTTTCTCTTAGTTGTCTCTTTTACGTGATCCTTAAACCCTTTTCTCCTGCACGACCAGGGCTGTGCTTGGATATCACCTGCCCTGCAGCAGACCTCTGGGAATGGAGCATTTTCTTGAATCAATCAAATTTTGCAGTCCTATTTGCTGCTTTCTCCCCTGGGCTCAGCCTTCAGCTCCGCAGCTGAACTTGCTCACCCTCAGGCACAGCCCACGCAAACCTCCCACCCTTGGGAATAAAAGCATTTTGGTCCCTCAGCTGCCAGCCCAAGCTGATGACAGGGTGAGAGAAATCACTTACTCCTTTCCCCCGTCTGTTACATGTTAACAGGCAATCAATTAGGGAACCACAGGGAGAATATGGCTGTGCTGGGGAGAGGAGGTTGGAGGGAAGTGTTTTCCCTTCTTGGGAATAAGTCATCTGACATATCACCCAGGCTGTGACATGCTCCAGGTGCTGCCACTGGGCATCATTTTCTTTTGATGTTTTCCCTGAAAACTCTTCAGAAGTTCCTTAGGTCTTTTTTCCTCTCTCCAGGTTAGGCCTCTCTTCTGCTCTGCCACAGAAGTGCTCCAGGGTCGCTCCCATGGGGGGTTAGTTTTTCAGCCTCTTCCTCTATAAGGAGCCCTGAGGGCTCTGCTTCAGAGTACTAACCCCGGCCCTCCTTTAGCACCTGAATGTGCCAAAAAAAATACACTGGGAATAGGTCCAATTGCTGGAGTAGGGACAGAGTCAGCGCTGACAGTCAGAAGTGCAAGTAAAAGTTCATATTCATCACTGGAGATTCAGCAATGACAAATCAGAGGAACTCTGCCAGGGAACAGGCCGATGCCCTAGAGGTGGTTTCCATACAGTGTAATAGAAGAGGAAGAGTCACTGGGGCAATACAGAGGGATTATTTCCACAGCTGGCTAATAATAAAGACAGACATCTAGCATCTAAGAACATAAGCTAGAAAGAATGAATTCTGCAAAGACCTGGGCTAAACGCCACCCCGTACTGCTCTGCCCTCTCCAGAGTTGAACATCCCCAGTGACAGTGGAATCAGGTCCCCTTCAATGAACAAAAAATGAGTGCTCTCCTTGCATGTGCATTTCTTTTGTTTCACAGGAGACAAGGCAGCGTTGGTGGGCTGGACTGACTCCAGCCAAGAGCCAACTACACACACAGCTGCTTCTCACTGGACTTATCTCCAGTCAACCCACCATGCTTGAGTGAACTCAATACACTTTCCACTGGAAGGTGAATGATCCTGTCCTTTTTCCAGCTAAAGAGCGTCAGAAACAAAGGGAGTATCGGTAAGTCCAGGCATGTTTGCTCACATGAGGCCTGCTTATGTAAGCACAGCCAGTCATCTGTGGATACTGGAGCTTGCCTGGATGCACTCTCACTTTTGGTCACAGTTGTACCTGCAGCTGTGCACACCTGCAGTGCACCTTTGGCAGTGTGGACACAGCCGTACACCTCAGATGTGAATTGTAGGTGCAGGTGCGAGCCATTGCAATGCATCTACACGGATGTGCGCTCAGGTTTTCAAAATCACTCGAGGAATTTCTCATCCTTACTAACGCTGATAAAATCTTGGTATCTCTATCTCCTTCAGTGCCTAATTTTTTTCTCTTCAAAGATGTTGCATCTTAACGAAAAGGGCAGGTGGAATTGGAAAAGGAGAAACACAGGATTGACTGTCATCCAAGTGCCCTGCCCAGCATTGTGGTGGGGTCCGTATGGAATCCATGGCCACAAATTAAGACTGTCAGGACAGAGTAGGGCGAACCTCTCTACTCCTGTAATGCTGGAGCTTTCACTTCAAGCTGCAGACATCTCTGGGCAGAGGAATCCACCCTTCAAATGGGCCTTAAAAACACCTTTAGAGTGAAAAGCAATTCCTTTCCAGGCCTCACTCTGCCAGCAGCCACTTTACCAGGGTAGCAATGCCAGTAGCAGAGGCAGAGAGATCAGCTAGGTCAGATAGCCGGATCTGGTAGGCAGTCAGGCTGGGAGCTCGGCAAAGGTTCCTACCACCACAAAGCCTAACTTCATGTGCAGGTTCATTGGGAAGGACCAGAGCTGACCAGAAGGAGAGAGGAAGCACACAAAAGGATGGAGGGTTAGGTGCATTATGTTCACCCTCCCTTTCCCCCTTCTATGTGTCATGGAAACTCTGCAGCCTCAGCAATGTCTAGGGCCATCTCCCTTTTTGGCTATGTAGCGAACATCTCAGTTTCCCTCCCTTCCCACCATACCTTGAATAGTCCTCTTGAAGAAGGCTTTGCACGCCTCGCAGGACGCCACGCCGTAGTGGTACCCAGAAGCAATGTCCCCGCAGACCAGGCAGAGCCGCTTGGGGATGGCGTTGAGCATGTACTCGCACTTGGTGGGCGAGTCCTCCATGATGGCGCTGGCGCAGTCGTCGTAACGCTTACGGCAGGACCCGCTGCCGATCCCCGTGCCATTGAACATGGGTGGCGAGTCAAGGCCATTGGGGTGGCCACCCATGGCGATGCCGTAGCCACCGCTCGCGTCAGAGGAGCCGCTCGGGCTGTGGTGGCTGATGGCGTCGATGCCAGAAGACGGGCTGGAGGGCTCAGTCTTGATGAAGGACCCACAGCTGGAGGAGAGGTGCCGCTCCTCTGTGGCCATTCTGCCGAGCAGCCTGCGGGGAGAGAGCAAAGGCACTCAGCGGCCTCCCGGCCAAACCCAGCTCCAGCTTGGTCAAAAGAGAGCCCTCCTTTTCTCCACTCAGTCCAGTTCCAGTTGGCTCAGGCAGTTCAACCCCACCCAGGACCTTCTACTGCAGGAATTCAGTATAACTCATTAAGAACAGCCTACCTACTCCCCACAAACTCACATTAGAATAAAGAAATTATGGTCTATTCGTGTAGACCATAATTTTAGGCTGGTCACAAGCTGCAGTGCTGGGCAGGGGGATCAGTGCTGATGAGGTGCAATCTACCTCCGGGACCACAGGAAGAAATGAGCCTGTCTGTGGCAGGTCAGGTGAAAACGGCGTTTGGTTAGTTCAGGCTGTGCTGCCTCCCTGGCTCCAAGCAAAAAGTTTAGGAGCAGACCTTGCAGAAAAGACCCGCTCAAACTGGATTTTAATTTGTACTACAGAAGTCTTGGATTAAATTTTCATGTTGGATTCCTTCACCCATGCTTCACTATCCTCACTAAAAGGCGAGCTTAGTAACTGAAGGAAAATCATCTGATCGAAAGTTTCCTGCAGTTTAATCTTAAATCTTAATCTTTCTTCTATATACTAGTATAATGCTTTTCCACAGAGACACTCCCCTCAAATTCCCACTACTCAGAGAGAGGATTATGCTCTCAGAGTATACAGAAAGGACTACATCTTTATCAAATTTGCAAGCTCTTTTTATTTATTTTAGTCACAGAAAGTCTTACTCCTTATATAAATGCTCAGCCTTTTTTTAAAACACTGATAATCTTTATGATATCTTACAGCCATGAGTTCCAGGGATTGTGGTGTATGAATACACAAAAAAATCCCACTTTTATTTGGCTATACTGTATTTGCAGCCTTCCAGTCTCCCTACACATTTCCTGACTCTCCTTCTCAGGGAATGTACTTTTGCCATTCTCCCCTCATTCAGCTCTTTATTATGTGTATAATTGTTATTCATGCAGAAGTTTTTGCAGACCTCTTATCTGCTTCATCATCCATCTCTGAACTTCCTCTAGTCTGGCTATTTCTGTTCAGTCCAGAACGGAGTTCAATGAGCCAGCTCCTCAGCAGCATGAAACTGGCACCGCTCCATCACTTCTCCAGCTGAAGGTCTGGACAGTAGTCAAGACAAAGGCACACTATCAATTACTTACTGACGTTACCATATTTTCAACGTTATTTTCAGCCTATCTATTATACAACTCCTCATGTTGTTTGTTTGGTTGGGTTTTTTTCTCTTTAAACTAAAATCTAAATTGTTACCATTTCTTCAAGAGAGAACGTAGGCAAGCTACCTACTGAAATCCTCAGATCTTTTCCTGAGTTGCTACAGTTAATTTAGAATCCATTAAGATGTATGAAAAAACAAAAATCAAATTAATACCTTCTGGTGTGCAACGTTTTGCAATAGTCAACAGTGTATTTCATCTACCACTGTGCCGTCCATGCACCCAGCTTTATTAGCAACGTCTGGAGTTCTTCAGGCTTCCTCGATAATTTGCTGTCACCTGCAGAGTCTCATTGTTCACCCACTTCCCAGATCATTAATACACAGATCAAACGCCACAACACCGATCTTGGTGGGTGATTCATGTTAACCTTTATGATGCTGAAAATTGACTTCTCTTTCTTTTCTGGGTAGGGTGTGTCTACCCTTTCTTTTCCGCCTCAGTTTTTAATTGATAACAGTATTAACCAGAGAGGTTAAATTTTCCCTTCAGCAAGATAATTTATCAAAGGCTTTTAAGAAAACCTAAATCCATGCATTTTCCTGATGACTTGTCCAAAGAATTCTGACTGATTGGGGATGCTTGACTTTTCTGCTTGGAAGCTCTGCTGCTTTAAAGTTACCATGCCATGGTCATGTGGGTAATTTCTATTTCAATTTCAGCCTATTTACCTGGTGTTTGTGGCAACTCCTTCTCGACAAGAGGTCAAACCCACTAGGGGACAGGAGAAAACATTCTGTGATACAGCAAGGTGGGAGCACACAAGTCTATGTCTATCACGTCTGTGTGTCCGTTGATATGAACGTACATGTTTGATATGCAGCATATGCACAGTCCTGCATCTTTACAATCTCCTTTGACCCAAGTATCTCCTAATTTCTCCTTCTCTGTTTCATCCTCCATGTTTGACCCCGTCTCTATATCTGAGATCGATCAGCCAAGTTTGTTCTTTGGCAAGACTGTTGACCTTGAAAGGATGGGCAGGCATCTCACGTTCCTCCGCTGCTTTGCCTGGTGTTACCCGAGAGGAATCCAGAGCTTGGTCCCTCTCAGAGACAGTGTGATGTGTTGATGAGTGCCCACGCTTTGCCCAGAGTGTCACACTGGACTAAAGGCCATGGGAGCAGTACCAACAATGGCTGCTGCAGGTGCAATCATCCTTAATCTCGCAGGGCACTGAGAGAGATTGCACATCTCCTGGTGTAATGCCAGCTGACTGTGTGGAGGAAGGTGAAGCTCTGCTAGCTGAGGCGAGATCTTTGCACCTCACAGCAAAGCTGAAAGGTGATGTACTGGCCAGATTCTGGAACCTTTTCCTACTGAGAAGAGTGTTTGTAGTAAAACTCTGAAGATCATTGGGCACAATAACATGAGATTAGGGTCAAAATGGAAGGCAAAACCACCGTAAAACACTGTTCTGCACTGAGGAACTCCTTTGTAAAAAGAGTTGGAGTTGTAATGCTAAGGGCAGACAGAAGACAACACTATAAAAAAGGCACGACAAGCAGATGAGCTGTATTGTCAGATTCAGTCAGCAAAGTTCAAATTCCAGCTTCTGTCTCTTAAACGAAGCCCAAAATTCACAGAGGACCTCAAGAGGATCCACAGAGGTATTTCCATACACTGAAAAAAACCCTCCAAACCCAGAAAGAAAAAAAAACCCTAAACCGATGGGAGACGAGTCTCCTAGGACCAACTCACTTCTCAACTCACAACCTCAATTAAGGAGGCTTCCTCCCCAAGGCAGGCAAAGAGTGACTATCTGATGGCAAACCAAGGATAGCAACAAATCCCCTACAACCTCAGGGCCAAGGATGCTCCTGTTCCCTTCCAGGGGACAGTAACACACAGCGTGTTCTGGTCAGACGCAAATGCAGGCTTTAGAGGCAAAACACCCTAACACCAAGACAGATGAAAGACCACAGCTAAGGTCACTCCAGCCATTCCAGAGCTTGTGTTTTTCTTTTCTGGCCCCTAGAACAACTTGCATAGTCATTTATTGCTGGGCAGCACACACTGAGTTAAGCCTCATCAGCTCTGACCTTCTGCAAGTCTCATGGAGATCCTGTGGTGATTTTTAAACAGACTCAGAGTGTCCCCTGGCAATGAAATACAACATCTTTAACTTCAAGAAGAACAGCTAAATGTTTTTGCAAAGAGTTCAAAGTGATGAACAGCCATTTTGCTCAGCTCTAGTTACCTTAATAGGAATGTAAAAGGAGAGAGACTTGATCCAAGTCTCCTCCGTGCTGGCACAGGAAACTCCGTTACTATTTCTGTGCCCATATAACAGGCTTAGAGGTTCTAAACATTTCGTACTTTTCACCTTTCCTCATCATAGGTCATTCCCTCTAATCCCTTTAGCATCTTTGTGGCCCTTCTCTGGATTCATTCCAACTTGCCTGGGTCTCTCTCTCTTGCAGCAAGGTGCCCTGCGCCGCATGGTGCGATGCCACCGCACTGCAGGGGAGAGTCACTCTGGAAAGCACACAGCCAGGCACACCCACGGACCAACTGAGCAGCAGCTTTGCCAGACAGCAGCCTGCACATCAGCTCACATCATTTTATAGCCACTGTCTCTCCGGGACCTCTCTGAACATAAGCTGCTTTGGCCACTATGCTCTCCGCAACACGAAATTTGGAGATTCTCCTTGTTCCAAAGTAGATCCGGTATCATCTCTAAACTACACACTGCTAATTGCCACTTGTTTTACCAAAGCTTGTTAATAACACTCATTTTTTCCAGCCTAACTCTTCTTTTTTTCTACTCTGATTCTTTTTTCTAGTACCTTTCAGTTATGTCATCTGTAAACACAAGAACCACGCCTTTCACATTTTCCTCCAGGTCGCTAATGAATATTTAAAACCACAACACTGCCCTTTCGGACACCACCTTTGCAGAAGGATAAAGAATGTCTCTAACCCTTCTGTTTACACTCTGTCAGCTAATCCATGATTCGTTTCACAGGATTTGTATCAAAACCAACTTGATCTAATTTCCCTAATAAGATCTTCCACAGCTTTGTGTCGAAAGCCCATGCATGGTCCGGAGACAGTCTATCCACTGCATTCCTTTGGCCCACTAATTATCTAATTATATCAAGAAAGGTGATTGTCTGCTGTACTTCTGCTTCACAAACCCACTGCTCTTTATCCCGACCAACACTGTCAACCTTTACGTGCCTCTAACGTCTCTGATCTCAAGTGGTTCTGGGTGTAAATACACAGGTTTAGACCAAGTTGAGATGTTCACCTCTTTACTCCCCTTCTGGATATGAAAATTACAGGAATTCAGTAGTCTTTATCTACAAGTCTTCACCTGACTCAAGAGAAAACAAGGCCCACCACTCACGCTTGCTTAGTGAGAGAAACGGAACACTATCTGTGTAACAGAAGGTAACCTTTCCTCACCAGAATGGTCTATTGGCTAAAGGTGCCCACAATTCAGTACCTTAACACCACCTGAGCATCTAAGTGCTGATGCAAACCCAAGTATTTGACCCTGTAACCTCCTTTATACAACACTCCCTCCTCAAAACTGGATTAACGAAAGTTTACAGGCAACATGGCTGAGCTTTTCTAGTGGCTGATCCTCATTACATGATCTCCAATAGACAAGGAAAGGAGAGCTCAGTGCTACGCTCCAGTTGCCTGAAGGAAGGTAAGGAACGTGCATCAGAAGCTCTGCCAAGTAGGCCAGAACCCTCACTAGTATTTTCTGGTAAAACTGCAAATTCACCAACCCAACGTGTTGGATATCTCCAGCAGGACGACTGAAATTGTCATTAAAATGGATGCTGAAATATGGCTGTAGGACTAGAATCACCTGAGGGAAGGGGAGAAAGAACACTCAGGTCCTCCTCAGGCAAAGCATTCTCTATTCTGAGAACAAAGAGAAAATGTAAAAGGTCAGAAATGGACTTTCTTGGGTGGTTCTCACAGCTGGATGAGGATTCCAGGTGGAATGAAATGTTCATTTAAAACAAAAAAAAATACTTCAAGAACTATCACAAAATTGAACCACCCTACAGGTGAGAGGCCCATATAGCTCATACATTCCAGGTGCCCTATGGTTGTGTTTGTAGAACTGCACTTCAGTCCATGAAGGGAGAGTCCTCACGCTGGATTCAAGTTTTACTGACAAAACCTGAGAAGACTTCCAATATAAATCTGCTCACTTCAGGCCCCAGCACACTGGATTCTACAGACATCTTTAAACCAATCGCAAAAGAGCCAAGTAGCAGAAATTTAAGAAATCTGCAGAAACACCAATGATTTAAACAGATAAAACATCCAACTCCAGTATCTACTCCAGTACATGTCTATGTTTGCTATCAGCATTTGTTAGCCCAGAAGCCACAAACCCGCACTGCGTATGTAAATGAGATGTGCATATCATGCCATGATGCCATTTGGGCAACACAGACTTTGTGTCCTTTGTGAGCCACGTGAGAGAGCTTTGAAACCCATGGCTGGCTGATCAACAATATAAATCAGCTTCTCGAATACTGGCTGCAACTCCAGCAACAAGCTAAATTTTGTCAGGTGGGTTTTTTTTAGATACAGAAGACAGAAATAAATAATGTTTTCCAAGAGGCAGGCTAGACGTGACAGCTGCAATAACATCCAGTGTCATTTCAGGTCACATATGCAAAGAGTTTGTGTCATGGAGCTGAGATGCCCACACCTGTTGGGGAACCAGCTCTTACCATGGACAGCTCACACAGACACGCTCCCACCCCTGCCTCTCTGCTTCGAGGACAACCACCATGGAGCTAGGGAGGCAAGGGGCCAGCATACCCACTGGCTTCTCCTGCTTTTCTACTCAATATAGACTTCAAATGAGAAAGGTAACATCTAGAGACTCCCCATCTTTACTGACAGCTCTTCTCCACACAACAGCCCAAGAACAAAGGGACCTGCCAGTGTGCCACTTTACTCCTGTACAGTGTGTAACTGTGGATAATCACGGTCCAGGAAGCTTTTCTGGGCTTATTCTATCATACAGAAACACATCCTGTTCCAAGGACAAAGCTCATTTCTCTCTGGGGGTAGGTAAGAGCTTGGGTAGCACACGAGTGATGGGCATGATCATAAACATACATCGCCACGCTACCAGTTTTTGTTTAAATCACAGTATTTTGCATTGCTATAAACGACAAGAGAGTCAGAACTTCAGATCAGTCTAAATACTTTTCTCTGGAGCGCAGATACGATTTCTAAGAGTTTTGTCATGTTTGTTAGTGGCACCTTTCTTTGGTTTGCATGGGTTACGCTTCTACACTGTAGAGGATGGCAAACCTCTGACAGCCTGTTTGCGGGGTCCTAGTATGCCCACACATACTCGTCTTTGGAGCAAACACAATCCACAGCTTAGTAAAAGGCTGACGAACTTGCTCTCTTATTTGGAGTGGAAAGCACTGTGTGACTTCTACTCCGTGGCACGAGCACCAGCCTGTAGTTCACAAACCTGGAGTGCTGGGTTTTAACAAGGTGCAACTGTTAGCATTTTATTCTAAAAGAGCTACACCATCCTAATTCCAATTACAACCATTTTCTGTTGGGTTTGGCTTTGCTGGGCATCTGGACCTGGCTTGTTTTATAAAAATGCATCACACTTGGCCTGTCTTTCACCCTTGCACTGAAGAAAGATATAGATTTTTTTTTTTTTGCTTTATAATTTGACAGTGGGTCAGGGGAAGAACTTTTGGGCCAGGAGGCTAAAGAAGCTAAAATGAAAAATGCATATGGAAGCCAGCAAAGTTCCAGAGCTCCCCAACTGCAAGAGCTTATATGAGATCTACTGAAGCGTGTCACTAGATGAGATCAGCTCTGCCGTGTAGACTGAAGGAATATGCTCCTTGCATAGAAGGAGAGAAGGAGGTCCAAATTGGATTCTCCTACAAACCAAGGAGATAGAGACTGTAAGTGCTTGTATTCTGGCTCTGACACAAATAGTATTTACTTGTCTAATACCCAAAAGACATTTTATCCCTTTGACCGATTGCATAACCAGAGCCCAGTTACATATCAGTAGATCTCCTCTAGTTCAACTTAGCTCATGCTGATGAAAGCTGCCACAGCAAACTGCCTGGAGGCTGCAAAAAAGGCTTCTCATGTGCAGAAGACATTATGGATTTTCTACCAGCCTTCATCCCTCTCCTCATTCTTGTAATTTCTCTTCACCCTTAGGACGACACTCTTGTTAGTAAAATGTAAGAAGTATTACATCAATGAAGCGACAATTAATCTTGAGGTGTGACATTTATTATCAGTTCACTCTCTTATTAATGCATCGCCTTTTGAAGGTGCGTTGCCCTCTGGGGTACTAATGGCACTCCTTCCAGAGGGAATTGCTTTAGCACTTCAGCTAATGCTTCTTGCTTATCCTTACTGTTGATATCACAGCAAGTTAAGGACTGGGATTGACTTGCTCTTCACTATTTATCCAATTTTCTACCGCCACCCTTCCCCCCCCACCTCCCCCGATGTCTCTGTTCCACATTTCCACTTCTTCCCCCACTATTTCTACATCTGGAAGACTGCTCACAACAGTTCAGCAATTTTGCCTGCACACGGCAAAGCTGCAACTCAATCCCCGTGGAAATGCTCAGCTAGACCTTCGTTTCTTCTTGAATATCTTTCTTTATACTCTGCCTATCTAGGGCACTTATAATCTATATCTTTCCTAGTACCTTCCATGTCCTTGAGACACTGGTAAATGAGACCCATACAAGATGTTCAGTAAAGCACACTTAAGCATTTGTCCTTCAAGATTTTGCTGCCACCTTTTCAGCCGGGCAAGGAAAGGGAAATCTCCAGCACTGCCATTCATACCACATTTACTTTGCATCCCAGCCTGGTCCTTCATCTTGTCTCACACAGACCTTTCCTTTCACTCCGTACCCTCTTAGCATTTCTGAGAGAAAATTGCCACCAGTGCAAATTCTTCAGCCTGCACTTCTTGCGCTTCAAGACATCAATTGAAAGCACCCCTCCCTTCAATCGTGCCTACAATTCACGATAAACAATGGCAAGGGAAAAAAAAGAGACCTGGAGGCATTGCTTAATTCCTCTAAGTGTTCGAGGCAGGATGGGAGATACTTACAAATCAAGGACATCATCCTAGAAACAAATGGGAAAAGAGACTGAGGAATTAACATTTCTTTATGAGTACCAGTTTACTGAAAGGCAACTCTAGGTTTATTGAGACAAAATTCAAACTTTTGTGTTCTCCCCGCTGGATACGTTTAGGAATTCTCCGAGTTTGACCAGTTGATTTTTTTCCGAAGGCTTTCTGTTTCTTATGCTTCAAAACTTACAGTTGTAGTGGGACTGGGCCTCCTTATTCCACCCTTTCCAAGACAACTCGGCCAGAATACGTGGGCTTTGCCCAGATTCCACCTGTAGCTCTTGGAGCAATGTATACTTAAGTGCCTCATCATTAAAAACATTACTCAAATCCAGACAGATCCTGAAAAACTGACTGAAATTAGTTCCACGTAAATTACAGCATGGAAAATATCAAAGGGCAATTGGTGACTTTCAGTTTCAAATAGACTTTTTTAATCCCTGACTCTTCAGAAAGCAATTCTAAGCTGATACAGCGGCAAAACAAGATAACTGTGAGAGTAAATACTGGATCTGGTGTAAGGGAGATGTCTCAGAACCAGCAGGAAACTGTGGTAGTGAGTTGGGCTGTCGGTGAGGATGGAGGCACAACAGGAGAACCTCACGGGGTCAAGGACAGACAAAAAACCTGTGCTACACAGGGAGGCTTGAGATACAGCACTTGAAGAAGCAGAGAAGGAGATGCACATGACAGAGGTAACTGTAGACTGGGTCCTCTCAAGCTAATGAACACCATAGGCTTGAGGAGAAGAGGTGACACACGGAAACACCCAGTTCCCCTCCTTAGACTGCCACAACATACAGGATTACCTCTAGCTACCTATTTAGGTAATCTCAAGGTTCAGTTTTGCTGAGTCTTTAAAATCCCACCTTTGGTAGGCATTTAGCAGATCTCTTACCACACACAGCATATATTAAGCAGCCAGTTGTAGCTGACCCAAATTCCAGGTTCAAACCCTAATGACTCGTTCTAAATCCACTTCATTCATCCATCTTACAGACTGTCCCCATTTCCTTTGACTGATAAAGGAGCTTCCAGTCCACTCCAGCCCTACCTGAGGCCTCACAGTGTCCTCCTTTCTTACTTGCCTGAACCAAGAGATGAGGAGGAGACCACAGCCAACAAACTGCTCTTCAGACAGAAAACTGTAACAGAAAAATACGTCATTTTCTCCAACACTCTGCATAAATTGCACGTTCATTCTCTAGATAAAACAAACAAACAATCCAGCCCAAATGAATTCTAAAGCAAAATACTATTAAATTACCTCCATTTTCCTCCTAAATTGGCATCACTGTTTGAAAAATTAACTAAATGTGATTACAAAAACCACCACAAAAAACCTCCTTTCTGTCATAGCCAGTAGATCATCTCCTCATCCAAAAAGTTTTCACTTTTCCCTGTTATTATTTTGGGACACGAAAGGAAAAAAAAGCCGAGCTTGCAAGACCTTCAACCCCCATTCTATTTCCTGCTCCCTGTCTTCAGCGTCTCTACTAAGGGACACACAGAAGCCACCAGACACGGCAAAGTAGGCAGACAGGCAGCTGGGCACCCACAAAGAAGCTCTGCAAAAGGGTGCTATACTTCATACAGCACCTTTCTGAGCTAGGCTCAAACGTCACACAGCTTCATTGTGTATGGATTTGTGCATAGCAGGTATGCACATACAGAATAAATTTATTGTGCAAACACACATAGACCCTTTGTCACACACGCACCCTCCCACATCTCTCCTTTCCTCGTTTTGTGGACGCACCCAGAAAACTCTTCCAGCAGCTTCACTACGGGAGCCAAACTATGACTTCATATTCCCAGATCATCTCAGGGAGTGTTCAGACCTTCAGAGCAAACACAATGCACTAAAGCAAAACCAATAAAAGGACCGCTGTCGGAGAGACATCATCTGCAGTCTGCACCTTGAGTGCCAGCCCTGCGCCTGCCAGAGCACGAGAGGGAGAAGACCTCACATGATTTTACATATGTCTGCGCTCTGGCTGATCTGGTATTTCAGAACTGTTTGTTCTCTGTCCAGAGGTCTGGAGCCCTTTGCAGGCATTATTAAGAAGGGGGCTGCCCTCTTTGAAGCAGGGACCCAAAAGGAAGCAAAGTTTCAGCAACCGACGGCCCGGCGTGACCCAACCCAACCCAGCTCACCCTGCCGGCGTGTCCTCCCCACCGCGCTTGTTCCCTTTGCCCTTGGAATGCTATCACTTATTATCACGCTGACTTCTCCAGATGGGGCATTTTGGCTATTGATCTGATAAATAAACAGCCTGCTCGCTCGATCAAAATGTTATTTTGCATTTCAATTACTGTTCGCTAATGCAACCTTCATCCCGCCAAGAGTGCTGCTGGCAATGACACTCGACCTGGCACAGGCGTTCGCAAGCAAATTCGGCAGCGCCTGCTGCAAGCACCTAACGGGATTACCAACCTCCATTAGATGCAGAGAGAAGGAGATGAGCAGGCAGCGCCAGGCTGAAGGGGAACAGATGTGTGCAGAACAGAAGTTGTGAGCTACCTGGGCAAGGGGTAGGGATAGGCAGAAGCACAAATTCATTTACGACACGGCTTTGTCAAATATTTTGACGGTGGGAGGTCTTGGAAGCTAAAGACATCTGCTCCAGTGGACAACCCTGACAGTTCACAGCAGACTGAGCTCACTGTGTGAGAGCTGTGCAAGAGTTTAGAGCAATGGGAAATGGAAATCAATATGTGGACAACCCAGCACTGACTGAGCCCTGCAAACCCATCAGGGCAAACGGGGTCATTTCTAAAGCAAGTTGGGAAGCTGAGCTCCACCATAGCTCAGCAGGTCCTGAAGCTGGATGTGGGACACCGTGTGTAAACCTGCGGGGTGGAAACCCTCTTAGTCCTTATTGGATTCTTCAGCATAGTGGGAAATTTGACTGCTTTTGGAGGATCTGGTGGTGATACGACAAGAAAGGGGCATCCAGAGGTGTTGACAAGAGATGAGTCTTTGGCAAGTGTTGATTTCTATTAATTTAGCATTCTGTTTACATCAGGGAATCCTTTGCCAAATCCCCAAACTGGTTTCACTCAAACCCTCTCTACAGCAGAAGACACAGCACAAACAGCAAGCCAGTGAGCAGCCACCAGCAGTGACATCGGCCACGGCCATTTGGTTTTGAGACGGCTTCTAGTCCCAAGCTCTTCTGGTCACCAATGCACTTCACCAGGTGGCTGGTTCTATACCAGGATGCACCTTAGCCTCCTCTTTTTCCTACCTAAACTCCTAAATTAAATGTAACATATATCTCAAAATGACACAACCATTTCCCAAGGCATGCCAATGGTGGTCAGTACTTTCACCACCCCTGGTCCAGTGTCACTGTGTTGGACTTATCTTCCAGGTGACAGGGTAATATAAACAGACAAGAAAATGCATTTCTATCAATTTCCAGAGATGCTTTGACAAACATCTTTCATCAGATCTGGGCAAATATCTCCCATTTCATTATCAGACAGCATCCAGACTGAAACTGCCAGTCATCCATGAGTTAAAAATAAACAAGCCCGTGTAACACTCCGACATTATATAAACAAAATGCTAAGTATAACACACTGAATGAGATCAATGTGATGCATAAAGACAGGATCTATAACTCCACACATTCACACTTCATCTGCTCTGCGTGCCCAGCCTCCCAGTTCCCTCTGCCCTTGGCAAACTAAGCCTGCGTCCCATACTCATCTCTCTCTGGCCAGGTCTTTGTTGTAGACTTTGCTCTCCCAGATCTGACTCTGTGCGTATCTTTTCTCAGAGCCCACTCTCGGGAGCAGAGCTTCTGGGAACCAATCTACACCTAGATCACATCTCTCCCCAACCAGTAGGCATCCAAGCTGCCAACACAGACCCATAGACATGTTAGCACTTCTACTCACTGCCTCTGTACTTAGCTTTTGTGACAAAATTAAATATTGGAAGTTTCCTCAAAATAAACTTATTGGAATTTCCACTCTGCTTAAAATTTCAGGTTGCAGCAAAATTTGGGATGAAATAACATTTTGAAATAACAAATATTCTGCCAAACAAGATTCTAGTTTGCATGCATCTCCACTCCTTATATCTTCTACACAGCGCTCTGCTTGTGCTTCACTTAGCAGGTCTCTTTTCTCTATATGCGCTCAGAAACACATATGTTCTAACGCACAGAGAAATGTTTTGACACTTTATGCCATCCCCTTTAGCCAGGCAGCACAGGAAGACAGATACTGGCAAAAACCTAAATCATCTGAAAAGGAAGAACTCTATGTGAAAGTTCTGGAAATTCCAAAGTCCCATTGAAGTTGTGCCACCAACTCATGTAAAAGAGTCATCCTGACTAATCATCCCGCAGGCAAAAATCAGCCCCTCTGTTTTGAAAGCTAAGTGCTGCCAGAGGAACTCAGCTCTGCTCTTCCACCTGGTGCCATTTAAGCTTTCCCCTGTTCCTTCTGCATCACAATGAAATCACTGCTGGCATTTGATCATGAGCTCCAAAACCCTGGCTCCCCATCAACTTTCAAAAATTGACCTGGACATTTTATCCGCTTTGATGAGAGCTTGAATGAAACTTCTTTCTCATTCACTCATGACAAGGAGTGCTACTTCTTAGCACCTCTAAGAGACACAAAACAGTGCTCCAATTTACAACCTGCCGAGGTAAAATTGTTGGAATTGTGTATAAATATCTTACCTGGCACCTGAAGCCTGCCCAGCATTTTATAGTTACAGTGGAAATAAATCACAAGGAGCTGGGACAGTATCCTATCTCGCCATTTAAGCCTTGATCCAACTACTATTGAAATGAAATCATGATTTCTATTGATCTGAACAGGAACTGGACCTCAGGATCTGAAGAGTCATCTGAATGTTGAACACTGCAGCTATCCCATGCCCTTCACTGGATTTCTGGAGACTTGTCTCCTAACATTAAATGACTCCTTCTTCAAATACACTTTTATTTCAAATGTTCTCAGGAAAAAAGCAAGATGAAAAAAATCTTTCCTAATAGAGGGCTTTCTCAGAACTCCCTGCTTACATGAATAAACACTCTCTTCCTGCCAGTCACGCTGCACAGATGGACGGTCCTACCCAATCACTGCAAGTCACGGGGCACAGTGAATCCATTCACACATCTCCATCTCCATTGGGTGACGTTCACTGGCTTGAGCATCCCTTGGAAGCCACTTCGCTGCCAGCTGTGATAGGCTTGTTCACCCTGTGCTCTTCACTCCAGAGAGAAAATTCAGCAACAACAGGCTTGCTGAAAAGATCTCTCTAATAAGGATTAATTTGTTTTCTTGGATCCTTCCTAAGCAGATAAATAGCCCAAGCTCTAGGTGCCTCTAAAAACTGTCCTGTTTGCAAAGAGGAGGTAAATTCTGTCCGTGTCCAACCATTTTTCTCACTTTCCACCCTCCCACCCCGGAAACAGCAACACAGTATGAATTTAAGGAACCAAAGCTAAAAATCAAAACAGATACAAGTAGAAAAATCACCTCCCGTGCTGCATCAACAACCTCCCCATGGAGAATTCCAGTCCACAGGGTTAAAAGCAGCTACTCTGCAGCAAAACCACAGCTCATCCCAATTACACCTGAACTGCCCGTTCCGATTTCCCAAGGTGCCGGCTGCAGTGCTGCTCACTCCTCACGTGCAAAACAGCCTGGATCAGCAAGGGAGCCACAGAGCCTGGTTTGCAGTGCTGGGAGAGGTTGTTCCTGCTTTGCACAAAGCTGGGGCAAACATGAACAGCAGTGAATGTTTTCCTATTTTTTGTGTACAATTTAACCGAGATGTTTAAGTTCCTGACAAATCTGCAAACACTTTAAAGCTCCTCTGTCCCTGCAGAACTGCTCGATCTAGAGTTTCAGACCACAAGTTGTTGAAATGAGTGCCTTTTGATATGCTCCTTCCAAATATCGAAAGGAAATGGTCAAATGTGGTACAGTAAAAACCTCCCACACCTACAAGACAAGATCCTTCAAGTGACTCATGGCCTGAACCCCTGCTGGGGGACACACACAACCAGTCAGATGTGGAACAATGCTGTAAATAGGAAACACACTTCCTGCAAACCTCGGTTTAGTCTTCCAAATTGATCAAAAGATCGAAGATGTTTCATCCAGCTTCAACCCTGAACAGTGGAAAACGTATCTGCTTAGCAAAAGCACTGGTTTGCAAAACAGAGACATTATTCGGAACTTGTAGATTTCCACCAATCCAGATTAATGAATTTTGGTCACAGCCAGTTAAAAAAACCCAACAAACCAACCAGCAAGACTACACATTTTAAAAAGCCACTCTTCAGTACAACATCCTGCTTTGCATTGTGCCTGGAGAAGCGGGAGCTGAAGTAGCAGCAGAGAAGGAAGGGGAGTTATGGATTCTGGTGTATCCCACCAGAGCAGTGTTTATTCTAATCAATCAACTGAAAAAATAGTGGCTGAAAGTAATTATTAATAATCAAGTAAAATTGGATTATTTCTCTGCACTGCAGCACTGTCTGGACGGGGAGGCTGATGTAGAAATAAAGTTCATCAGAGCCAGCTACTGAAAGAAAATTGCTGACCTCAGCAGTTCATCAGGGAAGGTGGAAAAAGGAACCTTAACTAAGCGTGTGGTGCACTACCTGCAGAGCATGAAGGCAAACAAAAACAATTATTAGAAGGTGGCTGCGTTTAAGCATCTGAATCAAGTCACACATCTAGTCGTGTAACCTTCCATTTCTGAGGTATCTGGATTTGTGATTCCTCATTCCTGAAAGCACAGCCAGCTCCCTCTTCCAAAATGCAATACTTGAGAGGAAGGGGCTCAGATCTCCTCTGAATATGTTGTGCCCTTGGCTGACTTTATACTCAAGCAATGGAATGGAAACATCTATCACAGGGGGCCACTCTACCCAACATTTTGCAATATACTCCAGTGAGGAAATTTGATGTTACTCTGCCTAAACCAACCACAACGTGGCATTGCACAGCCACGGTCATTTTCTCAAACACAAATAAGAACTTGCAGCTACCAATCGCACGCTTTCACTGCGAGAACAACGGCTCAGTCAACTTCATTCCGAAACACAGAGGCACAACTTCGTTAGTTTGTGTCGCCGAGCGTCTCGCCCGTGCATCTTCTGAGCACTTTGCAAACGCGACTTAGGAGCTCCCGTTTGAGAATCTAACTCGGACACGATATTAATGGCCAGACTGGGTATAAACCAATAAAACTCCCTCGCAATAAAAGAAATTGTACCAACTTAGAAAATATAGGCAGCGAGTCCTAGAACGTATACTCTTGGCGACAGCTGCAAGGGGACTACAACACTGCTGCTGAAGGAAGCAGAACTGGGGAGTTTTCTGCCAGGTGTGCAGGACCTTAGCCATAAAACCGAAATAACACAGCAAACAGCTTGCATTTAACGGCTTACTAATTACATTTTCAAATTAAATATTTACTTCTATCTCGAGTATTTCTATAGCACCCAACAGAATCTGAGATGAGTTACTCCCCCATTTACTTTCACAATTTCTTAAATTAAATGAAGCCTTTAGCTAAAAAGGGCCGGGGGAATCTGAAGAGTTTCTTTCCTCCATTGCCCTGTAAGTGCTAGATCACACAGAAAGCTACACAAGCACCAGCACGTATTTTACAGGAACAAGGGATCCAAAGAGCGAAAGATGTCTAGAAAGCAGGCAGTGGGTATCTGCTGTATGTAGTCCATGCCTACTCGGCTAAGACTGACCATCCCCAGGGTAGACTTCTACATATTACCCGCAGCAAACCACTGCTTTCCCTGTCCTGCTGCAAACACCAGCTGGCTCGTTATTTATTTCCAGTATTTTTTTTTTTTTCCCAATTTCAGGAAGTAAAGAGAAAAGAAGAAGAGACATAGTTTAATTTTTCACTACAAGTTGGATCAATCCTGAAAAGTTCTGACAGTGACCAAAGCACACTGCTATTTCTGCCAAGTCAGTGTCTGCTTTAGGCACCAGCCCACAGAGATGGATGAAGGCACAGGAAGAGGAGAAATAGTCCTGGACAAACAGCACCTCAAGTTCTCTCTGGTTGCATGGGAAGAAAGGGTTAAGCCTGCTTTGAGGTTCACTTTGTTCTCCATGGTTTGTGTAAGGCCAGTAATCAATCAATCTTCTCTTTCTCCTCCTTTTTTTTTTTTTTTTTTTTCTCTCTCCCTGGGAACTACTGCAGGAATATCATGCCCAGCATCTTGTTTAAATCCACGACTCTTCTCTGTCAAGTCAATTCCTTCCATCTTCCCCCAAGGCCCCCTGCAAGACTCTCCCTCCTCCTCTCCCCGAAAAGGGGCCTTCTGAGCTCGTTTTGCTAATGTATTCTCAAACCAAATTAGGGGCTCTGACTCTCGGTGAAGTTCGTGAGTTAGTTGCCGCAATGCACTGAATTAAAGATACCATCTCGGACTCAAATCAGATTAGAGCCCACACACACACATGCAAAAGCCCACTTTCTAATCAATTTTATAAAGGGCCTTCAGCAGAGATACACTAATGGTATTGAGCTAAGATCTTTAAACTAAGTCTGCAAGAAGTCTGCGGAGATAAAACGCACACTGTATTAAGGAGAAAGCTCTTGGCTGTGCCCTTCCCACCAGGAAGCCCATACACATTGGAAGAGCACCTCCAAACAGCTCTCCTGAACCTGGAATGTTCCCTCTCGTCCTCCCCTCTTGTCTTCTTCCTTCTAAGTCCTTTCTTTCATTTGCTTCCTGTCAAGCAGCAGCAGAAGGTCCCTGCACATAGGGAAGAGGAGACAGGGGATGTTATCTACCTCATCTTCAGCACTGTCTCCCATAACATCCTCATAGAGAAGCTTAGGAAATGTGAGTTAGGTGAGTGGACACTGAGGTGGACTCAGGACTGGCTGAAGGACAGAGCTCAGAGGGTTGTGATCAGCTGCGCAGAGTCCACTTGGAGGGCTGTAGCTCACAGTGTTCCCCAGGGACCAGTGCTGGGTCTGATCTTGTTCAACATCTTCATCAAGGACCTGGATGAAGGGACAGTGTACCCTCAGCCAGTTCACTTATGAGACAAAACTGGGAGGAGTGGCTGACAACCAGAGCCATGCTGCCATTCAGCAAGATCTGGACAGGCTGGAGAGCTGGACAGAGGAGAACCTCATGAAATTCAACAAGGCCAAGTGCAGAGTCCTACACCTGGGGAGGAATCACCCCCTGCACCAGTACAGGCTGGGGGCTGAGAGGCCTCACACCACTGTCGAGTTTTACAATGGCTGTGTAGGGAGGATGCTGCCAGTTTTCAATGCAATTAACCTTTCCAGCCTAATGAAATGGCTGTATTGGCTGCAGTGGCAGCAAGAAGCCCCTTGACTCTGGCAGGCTCCTGAGGATGGGTTATCGAGGTTGCAGAGCATTACTGCTCCTCTTCTATTTGCAGGCTGCAGCTAATCAATGCCAGACCTGAAAGGAGTAGGCAATGCCAGCCCCAGCATTGTGCTCCAACATCATATTGATCCCTGGGAGAGGGGACTTGGGTCTGTGCCCATTGATCTGCTGTGTCACAGGCAACGTTCTTCCAGGAACGTACCTTGGGCAGCAGAAGCACACGGCTGGGAGAGAAAGCGTAAGAGCCACCCCAGAGGTGATACAAAGGCAGCCAACTGCCCCATGGCTTAGGAAGAACCAGATCTGGGACAGAGTTTTATCCTCCTCAGCTGGAATAAGACAGGCTCAACAGCCCTTCGAGTGGTGGGTGAAAACTACTGTACCCTGAGGGCTGACACTTCTGAGCCACTTTCCTCCTGTCCAGTTGTTGAGCTTTGAGAAGTGGTGCTGGTGGGGAAGGGATGTCACCAAACTCAAGCACAAAAAATTCTAGGACTTAAATTACACCCTTGAAAAATTATTAAAATGTCTTTAAAATCAGGAAATTCTGAAAATAAAAAAATATTATTTGTTTTCAGCATTCATTTCAGTTTTCTGGGTTACTTGCAGGCTCTCAAAGCCACGATATCAAACTTCCTTCTAGAAATTTTCACCAAGAAACAAAACTCTAATTAGTGCATCAGTTCAAAAAAGAGGCCTCATCAAATTTTGCACGGCTAGAGCCTCATCCTTTCTCCATCGTTGTTGGTTTTCTTCTTTCAAGTAAAATTTGCTTTCTCTTGCACTGTTTAGCATCGTTATTGTCACACACCTTTCACATTCTCTTTAACGAATTATTGCTGTGTTTTTCAAATATCCAGTGTATCAAACACAGATCTGACTCAAACTTCAAAAACCACTTAATCCCAGGAGCGGTTTTAATGTTCCAGTGTGTCCAGACACATTCAGGACTCAGCTCCATGTCCTGCATGAAACAAGGAGGTAAGATTCCCATTGTGGGTACCGCTAAATTTTGCCTGGGTCTGAACAGAGCCACACGGTTGCAGAGCATATTGGACAAAGAGATGGTGAAACAGACACTATTTGAAGGCTTCCAATACAGAGGTTTCCAGTTGTCAGGCATCCACAGCCCTTCTTCCCTAGTTCTGGTGTCAAGGAAAGTTTCCTCATTGGAACCTTCATTTTAAAGAGCCTATGGCCACTCAGCTCCTACATTTGAGGAAGAAAGGATGATACTGCAGATCTGCCCAGGAGATAAACCTAAATAGTAGCTTTGCCCTACTTACTGACCCAGGAAGTAATTAACTCATCACTATTGCCCTATTGTAACTATTTGGAGAGTTACAAAGCTCCCCAAAATAGCAGAGGCACATAGTATTCACATGGGCAGAATTCAAAAGCCTTCACTTGGCCAGTCTCGGGCAAAGCAAAGATTAGGAGGAGGCCCAGCTGAGGTGGGAGGAGAAACAAACCTTCAGTGGCCCACAAAGGCATGTGATGCAGTCCTGGGAAGCCCCAGATCTCCCTGATGAGACAGGGCGGAACCAGAAGAAGATGGGAATAATGGGAGATGGGGAGGTAAAGAGAAATAAACTCTCTGAAGACTCCAAAAGGTGGCAGAAAAACAGAAAAATAAGTTCTGATCATCGTAAATTAAAGGGAACCTGGATCAGAGTGCAGCAGGTAAGTCTCAGAAGGGGATGGTCAGCAGGTTAAGCACGAGGAGTAAGAAAAACACTTTGTCCTTTTTGACTTTGGCACAGCATATGAACAGAGGCAGGACACAGTGCGACAGAGATGCTGCTGAGGTAAAAAGGCCTCTGAAAGTGGTGCTTATGCGTGCGATGCAATACAAGACCACGTCCTCCCCAAAAGGCTATTTTCCAGAACTACAAAATGTGCTTATCTCCAATACCTGAGTGTGCAAATCAGAACTGCCATGTGCAGTGTAAGTTTATATATCTACACCTATAGGAACGTGCTTGGAAAAGAGGCAAAGTCTTTGTCATTCAGTCAAAAAGTCTGTGTCGAGGTAGCAGCGACGCACAGCACGAAAGCTTTTGTCTTGACTAGAGAAATTCAAGCCAAAGGGCTCAACACATGGCACCCATCTTCAGGAATGTGCTTCCCACTAAAGCAAAACTGGAGAACAAACTAATTTATGAGATGGTGACCGAGACGAAGCAGGTTCTATTATTTGTATTGTTAAAGGTGCTGTTCTCATTACAAGAGCACTTCACGGGCTCCAAGCGTTAGCCAGTATAACATGTGTTACAGACCAGTCTTTGCCTGTAAAAACTTGCATTCAGAGACCGACTAAAAGAAATAAAATCTTTTGATGCACAATTTACAGGTGGGGAGAGAATTAGAGACTTGAAGTAACTGCCCAGCTCACCTTGGGAGGTTATAGAAGAGTTGGGAACTGGGCTTTGATCCTGGTCCCAGTTTAAGACTATTCAGCTTCCTCAAGAATCAGAAGTGGGAGAGCGGCTTAATCACAGGAGTTACTTTTCATGGTTTCAAAAGCTATGGACATACTTCATTTATTGGTAGGGACATAACACCACAGAAAAAACAGCCTCTTTTTAACAAAAATCACCACTAACAACTGCAAAATCTTTTTGATATGTTCCAAAACTTACATTCCAAGTACATTTGAAGAGTTTTCAGGATTTTTCTTCCTTCATGATGCATGTTTGCTTTGATTTTGTTTCATTTATTTTAGGAGAAAGGCCATTTTCTCTCTAGAAATGACAACTATGCAAGGAGAATTCTGTTTCGTTTCAGAACAGCTAGGAAAAAAAAATAAATTTTCTCAATTCAGACTTCCACCACTGCCTTGGGAAAAAAAATAAAATAAAAGTCCTAGAGATAATCCCCAGTCACTGGGAACGCAAAGCAGACAGCAGAAGGAAGTCCTGGACAGGAGAAACATCCGCTTGAGTGTCTGCAGGAGAAGGAAGGAAACGGGGAAGCGTTCCCTCTGGCAGGCCAGGCAGCACTAACTCTGCACTCTGCCAGCACCGCAGGAGGGTTTGGGGATCTGTGCTGCCATCTTCAGGGATGCTCTCATCTTTCTGAGAGCCGAAATCGGAAATGAAGGAAAACAAAAAAGGGGGGAATTTCCACAAAAAGTCAGAAAGAGAAAAAGGAGATAGCAGCTTTGCTCTTCTCCCTCCAAGATTTCTGCCGCCTCCTTCAGCTCATGGAGGATCATGGAAATTAAAACTGGGAAAGCCAAATAAATTCCGCCTAGTCCCTACGCATCCTGAGGCTGCAGTAAAGCTAACTAATCATTGGTGCTCAGCCCTGTCTGGTTTCTCTCTCATCTTCTAATTCAGAGCAGGATGGGGTGATTATTGGCGGAGTCTCGCCGGCAGATGCTCGGCCGATGCTAACTAACCATCTTCTCCACAAAGCAATTTCAAAGAGACAGCGCGAGAGACCCTGACCCCTTCCCGCAGGACTGAATTAAAATGTAACAGTTAATTGTGTGCCCACGGGGTTCTCAAAGCCTTGTTTTGCGAAAACAAAATTGAAGGTATTCCAAAAAACTCACGTGTATGTTATTCTTCCTCAGACAAAACAGCGAGACTTGAGAAGCTGGGGGGATAGGTGCTGCGTAATAACGAAGGTAAATTGCAGAGGACAAACCAGATTCCCCTTGCTTCTGACCTAGAGGGGGTGTGCATATCTCAAACCATTTTAAAGTGCCTTTTAATGTGTGCAACTCTCCCTTTTTTCCCCCACCACAACCACATTATTGTGAATTCTTTGTCTCTTCTCTGAGTTCCTACCTTGTTACACACGCCTTACAATCTCCAAACAGGTTCCTGGCCACGGGGCTCTCATGGATCAAATATTGCACAACAAAACACAACCCATTAATACTGTGTTTGCAAGTTGGAAAATCTCATCTGTTCCTCAGGACTTTCTTTGTTGGTCGTTAACAGTGACTGTGTTCTTCAGAGCTCTATTGCCCTCTGGCTTCGCTATCCCCATGTCCTCAGTAAACTCAACTGCTTCATCTTCTCAATTCATCTAAGTGATAAAATAAGAAATAATGTTTTTATTCAAATTAAGTACCAAGCGGCTGCTCCTACACAGGTCAGTATATAAAACAGCACTGGTGTGTTTTATTAACAACCCCTTTTTTGTTGAAAGTGGGGTTTTTTTGTGTATATTATTTCACTGAAGATAGAGTTATTACCTCACAAAATGGAAGAGCTTTTTTATCCATTGAGGTCACTGTAAAAAAACGTATTTAAAAATTACGATCTGCAGCGAACAAGAAACACCACGCAGCATCTCTCACCCAAAAGGACTTCAAACTGCGACTCAAAGTTGCACGCACACTAGAGGATCGTTTCACCGCTCTGAAGTCTCTGAGCACAGCAGCTCTCCTGCAGCATCCGCCCAGAGCAAAACGCGCGAAGTAAGAGCTTCTGACCTATTGAAACCATAATGGAAATATTGAAACTATAATGGAAAATAAGGAAGAATGTAAATGTCTGAGCTGAAATTTAATCAGAACGTCAGTATCCACCAAATAACCAAGGCTGCAATGCCACGATAGGTGGCAGAAGACAAGCCTGGTTCCAGCCTGAGGTGTCAGCTCTCAGGGCAAAGAACTTTTCACCAGCAACACTAGCTCTTGCCCTGCCTTCCACATCGGCTCGCCCACCTCCCGCTCGGCTTCGCTAACCTGCAAGAACAGTCAGGACCATGATTCAGCATACGAGCGAATGAAAAAGGAAGAAGAAAGTAAATGGTTTGTTCCTAACTGTACAGACTCTTACTACAAAGGCTGATTGAACAGAGCAGAAAGCTGCCGCTTTACTGATGGATTATTTTAAAGCCATCGCACAAAACTTAATAGACAGGTCTCTTCTGATGTTGTCCTGGTGCTTTCTGTGATCCAACACATCCACTCAGCCTGGCTGATCTGTTTTGCCCACCTTTCAAACACACACCTGTCTACCCCCTGCGCCATCCCTCACTGCAGACAACCGACTGAGACTGTCCCACAGCCAGCGCCTGGGGACAGATCCCTCTGCAGGACCTACATCAACAGGAAACACCGGCAGAAAGCAACTCACTAATGATGGGCGAGATGTGCAACAAAGGACCCCTGCTCTGCCTTTTCTTAACCTTTACAAAACATAAATGTGCTCACAGTCTATAAAACTGGACAGACTGGTTTTGTTGTCCCCAGCGCTGGCCTGCTGCTGGTCAGAAGGAAAGAACAGAGCTTTCTAACTGCTGCCTTGGTCTTTTTGCCCATCCCTTTCCTTTCCCTCTTCAAGTCACACTTCCCAAGGCAGTACTGTGTTTCACCGCACCTCCAACAGCAGGCAGCACCCCACACCCTGCGCCCTGGGAAGAGGCATTCCCCACATCATCCCGGGGTGAGCCTGCAAATCTACGGCTCCGTGCCGCCAAACCTCTGCCACTGCTCCCAGAAGGAGATGTGCAGATGGGGAGGCGTGTGCCACACCGGGTGTGTGGATGCTGCTGCAGAGGCAGCTCTGAAAGGCAAGCTCCAGGGGTAACAGCGGGGGCTACTCCAGCTCACCGCAGAGAGGCACGAGCGGAGCTTGCAGGAGGCAGTTTCTCCGTGCTGTGCTTTGGTCTCCTCAGTAATCTCAGCCTTTCACTTTCGTAAGTGCTAAATTCACACAAAAATGTTTTTTTTAAAACCCACCACAGGCAATTAAGCCATGATCTAGATTAATTAGCTGCCATATTTCATTTTTAAAATCAGAACTGGCCTCTGCTGACACCAGGGAAACTCATAATATTTTTACTCTTACCTAACTGCCTCTGATTTTTCACGCTGCTCCCAGCCTCGCTTCGCCACGCCAGGCAGCTGCCAGCACCCATGGCTGGAAGCAGCGCTGCTGCACCCCTGGGGATGGGTGGCCGGCTGAGGGTGGGGGCCAGGGATCTCCTAATGAAAGTGCTGACCCTGGTGTAACCTGTGTGGCCCAAGTAGCATTGCTTCAGTACAGGAAACAAAAGATTGATGAATTGTATAATGTACTTTTACCACGGTTAATTTTTCTGAGTGCTTCTGTTTGGTGTCTTCCGGAGGCTAACAGGCCCCTTTGGCCACAAAGCGATATTTACTCCATCCACCCTGGCAGCTGGGCTGCTTGGAGGCAAAGGATGTGTCCCCGCTCTCCGAGTGATAAGCAAATGTCAGAACACACATCAGGCAAAGGATGCGTCCGACAGAGGGTCAGCATCGCTGCACGGAAACACGGCTCACAGGCCACCTCCTATCTCTGTGAGGATCTTTCACTTTGCACCTTTAAATCCTTGTAGAAAGCAGGGGATAGGCAACAGCCTTGTTAAGCAACATCATGGACTGTTTTTTCCAAAACTAGTTTCTGGGGTGCTAGACGCTCCTGCCCAGCACTATGTTGCTCACCGCCCACTAAAAGTGTAGCTCCTCTCAGCAAATGCTGCTCAATTCATCTCCACAAAACACCATTCAGTCTTGAAGACGCTTTAAATAGGTGTTGGCTCAATAACCCGCATCCCAATTCCTGCTGGAATCGGGAATTCTCTCAGGGATTAAACATGTTCATTCAGCAAGTTCACACTCCCGTTTGTTAGGTCGTTTAACGTACTGCCTTTAAGGGAGAAGTTCTAACAGCATCCTCCTCAGGCCAAGGAGATGCTCTGAGACTCAGTTCAGCAAGAAGCACCTCCTGCAACCAAGACGGAGCTTCCTGGGAGACATCCTTGCTTGCTTTAGTATGGATAGATGCACACAAGAGGTGTGTAAAGGGTGCAGGCATAAGGCACGCAGGTGAAGTAGCAAAGCTGTTTACATCGGGAAGCAAGAGACAGACACCACCTAAGTCTCCGTATGTTCATTGGAATGTGAGGTATTTATATGAATTATCAATGCAAAGTATCCCTCAAAAAAAGTTAAATCACAGAACCTTCCTTTCCTTCCCCATCTCCATCTACACCTGCTAGAGCAAGCACTGCGCAACTGTAGAGCCACTGGAACAGGAACGACAAAGTAATGTCATCATCCCATGAACTTCTCAAGCAGAAGAGGCATTGCCATGTGCTGCTCTCTGTCGCCTCCCTCCCACTCAGTGGAAAGGACTTCAGATAAAACTAAAAGTTGGGAGAAAGTCAAACCACCTCCTGCACCACACCACCAAGAGCCACCAAGAGTCAAGCACCCTGTAATTCTGCGACACAGCACAAAGACGAAACCGTAATAGCCAGCAGCAGCCAGCAGACCAGGCCAGAAAAAAAGCTGAAAATGGTTGGTGCTCCCCAGCTCCCCCCTTTTCCAGCTCACTGACTGTAAACTTTTTCTCCCAGGAATATTCTGTAATCTCTCTATCACAATGAAAAAGGTCAGTCGAGATTCTCCTCCTTCCACAGCAAGTCAGTGTTTCTCTATCTTGCCCTGATTGATGTGCAGGACTCCACTCCCCTCTCCCACCTCGCAGCAATGTGTCACTCCTGCCTTCTCCGCTCCCCTGGAGCGGAAGTGCAGCACAGGCTTCCTACCAGCTGCTAACGTGCATCTTCCTTCTCTGGTTGCAGGGATGCTAAACACACGGCAATAAATCTCCACGTCCCAAGGGAACAGTTCTCTCTCTTCAGGCCCCATGATACTATATACAGCAGCTCATCCCAATGTCAAAAGCTCCATTTCAAAGCTCCTCTGCCCTCCGAAATACGCTGCTGCCCTCCGTCTCACCACCTCTCCCCAGGGCAGTTCGCTCCCAGCGCCAGCTTTCAGGTTCCCCACGACGGGTGCAGGAGGCAGGCTCTGCTCTCAGCCGGTGACAGGGGCCACAACAGGGTTGCCAGGGGAAAGGGACCGGTGTGTTTGTGTGGCCAGAGTTCACACATGTGCCTCCTCCTCACCTCCTAAGGGTGCTGCTGACAACTTTCACCTTGTAGCAAAGAGACAAGACAGTCTGCAAATCTGCCTATTTCAGTCCAGTGGCCAAATAGTGCAAACTGAACTAAAAAGCTGGGAGAGAAACAAAGCAGGAGTTTTACAAGGATTAGTCTCAATTTTTAAGGAAATTTTCATTCAGTTTTAGCAGCAACAACCTGTGCATGTGCTCGCAACACCTTTCTTCCTCCTCTGTCATCCCTCCTTCGCTTAAAGCTGCTGTATTCAAGTTCTGCCTTTCTGCAGAAAGAAATGGCTGCGTGTTGTCAGTGTGTGTTCAGTACGTTAAATGAGGAAAGTGGTGAGAAAGAGATGTTTTCTGCCATGCTTCAGACAGTAATCTTAGTCACCTGGCAAAATGTGGCCACCAAGACTGTAGAGGTGTCCTTGGCTTTTCTGTCACCATCGCTCCACCACAGTCTGATCTCAAGCTCCATGGCACAGGTTCTACCTTTGCTGGTCTCCCCTCCAGATCACCATCTCTAAGCAAACACGGCTCCAGTTGCAGCAGTGTGCTGTCGACAATCCAAAATGCTCCAGCTCATTCTGAACCATCAACTCTTCCTTGAACCTCTTGTCTGGAGCAGTAGAGCATTGCCTGGCACTGCCTTTTGCAGCACCGGAGTTCTCAGGACACTACAGAATCAGAGGGTGCTAAACCCAGATTTCTTACCCACAGAGGAACTTCGGGGAGGTTCTCCTAAGGCAATTTGTTACATTTGCCTTCCACTTTTTCTTAATTTCATCTATTGCTATAAAGATGCAATTGCTGCTCAGCTTGATGACATTACACAGATACCTCCAATGGCGCTTGAAATCAGTCGGGGCTCTTCTTTCCAGCCAACTTGAATAGTCTACTTTTTTCTTTGCACAGGCCTCCCTCTTCCATAGGTTTCATCGTCATAAACTTAGCAAAGGACATTCTCATCCGCAGCTCTCTGGAATTCCCCACATGCTGGAATGCTTCTTTGGGGTCCTGCTTTACTCACCTCTGCTGTGTTTTTACCCCGATAATATTCTTTGCAACTTCAGCGAGTTCGCACTTCACCTCCTCTCACACCTCATTTGGCATTTTGTCCTCTGTGCATTTTAGCAATACATCAAACTGCTCCCCAATTACCACTACGGAGCCTTCTTCGACATACACCAAATTATTCCCAAAGGGCTGAAAGAATCATTTCATGCCTTAGAAGCATGAAACCTGAACTCCAAAAGAAGCAGCCGGTGATTTGAGGCACTGAAAGCACCTGGTAGAGTTTTATGGACGGAAAATCACTAGTTTCTGCCTTTTCCATACAGAGCTTTAGTCCTTCCCTGCCACACACATTTCAGTGACTTCTTCTGGTGGTTCCAGGTATATTTTCCTCTACTGTGATATTGAGCTGAATGGCCTATTATTAATCTTGTACCAGTTTCACTTTGGTGTATCCCACCTGATTTTCAGAGTTACTTGTCATTCACACAAGTGAAAAGGACAGCTGATTCAGATCCAAAGTACCTCAGAAGACAGTTTTAAAAAGCAAGTTCCCAAACGTGCTCAAAGCTTGAAGATGGCTTCTTCATCTTCTGGCTTCTGCTTGCCTACTTTCTCATACAAATTCTTAACACCAGCCTCTTCCTTCAACAACAGTGACAGCATTTCATGGTTGTTAGTTGCTCTCTGAAGATGAAGTAACCTGCTATAAATTACTTATCGCTGTGAGCGAAACAGAACCTGTGAGCACAGCAGTCCCTCCTAGAAGGCAGCAAGTCCTGACATTATTACAGGCAGAAGGTTTTCTACCATGGCAAAGTAATTTTAATACGGCATCCTCCTCAAAGATTTTTGTCCATGGCTATTCAAGGTTTTTCCCCTGGTTGAGTAGCCCACATCATGAAGAGTGTCAAATCGTCAGCCTAACTCTCATGTTGGTGATGTACTGAAGATACAGTGAGACCAATCAGATGCCATTCTCCCAGAAGACACCAGAGACAACAAGGATTGAGAACTGGGGTCAAAATAATGGCAACCCCCCTAAAGAACGGATGGTTCTCTGTTAAATCTGCATTTAATTGTTGCTCACTGCTATTCATTTACTCTGTTAAGAAAAGAACCCTGATAAACCAGCTACTAAGAAAAAGAGAGTATTTGAAACAAATACCTCTATGGCAGAGCACATGAGAAATTCCTGTATCTCCTGATGAGACACAATAGGTAGTCTTGATGACGCAGTTGTGAATTTAAGGCAACATATGTGTCATTCCTAACTCAGGCGGCAAAAGCCCAGTTATTCAGAGCCCAATGACAAGAGTTATACTCTCAGCTGTCAGTCACTTCCACAAGTGACATCAAGATATACTGCCAGGGAACCAGGTAAGGGATACTTCTCTTCCACATAGCTGGAACTGAAATGCACCTAAAATTTCTATGTATCACTTTATTAGGAACAGACTGACAAACTAGACAGACTTTTAAGACATCATAAAATGACTGGGTAAACTCAAGTTATGAGGAAAAAACCTCAAGGGGCACATGAGGGCACAAACTGAAACACAGTAGGGTCCATCTGAGCATAAGGAAACACTTTTTCGCTATGAGGGTGACCAACCACTTGCACAGGCTGCCCAGGGAGGTTATAGAGTCTCCCATCTTGGAGATATTCAAATGCCATCTGGACACGGTCCTGGGCAACCAGCTTCAGGTGACCTCTAGAAGCCCCTCTCAACCTCAACCATTCTGTGATTCTGTGAGAAAGCGAGAAATTACTTCATTTAGGAACCTGTGCAAATACACAAAAGATGCACTCATAAAGACAGTTATGTATTTCTCAACGGCTGCGTGAACTTCATATGGGAAACCCTAAGGTTTCTCACGCCTCATCAAGCTTCTCTACCATAAGATCTCCACAGAGAATGGAATTGCTCTGCAGAGGATGAGGTGACAGTGTCCAAACATACACTAGTAAGCCTCAAAAGGGAGCGTGCAGTGTAGGTCCTACCAGGGAAGATGGAAAGTCTCCCTGGAGGCTCCATGAGGTCCAGAAACATGGGAACTGTCTCTCAATGCACTAATGAGAGCGCTGCCAAGATGCTCAGGAGAAACCCGCCTGTACTTTTTAAAGGACGAAGCAATCTGAAGGTTTTCGTAGAGCTGGCCGGTGAAGAGAAAGGTGAGATGGCTGTTCTCCAGGCAGGCCTGGCAGCCCCTGGCACTGTCGGCAGCACAGTGCCCGGCGCATTGTCAGCAGAGCCCTGCAGATGGCTGCAGAGCTCTTCCAGCTCCCACCTGCGCTGGAGCCATGGGCAGGTAGGTAGGTAGAGGCGATGCCACTGGCCAGTCCCTCACTGAAGGGAGCAAAACTATCCTCCTCTCAGAAGAAGGACACTTCTCGCTATGCTGCCTTTGTTTCTACGTCAGTCTAACAAGCAGTCGCCTGCAGGGTGAGTATCAGCACCTTTAACCTCCCAAAGATCCTGCGTTTGCAAGTTTTCCCACGGCGACAGCTGAAAGACGGAATTGCTGCGGCTCTTAAGCGTGACAGTGAACTCCTCTCGCAGAAGGAGGATTTGTTGCTTCAGGATGCTTTTCTCACCAAGGCTCTTATGGAGCAGACGCTTGGAAAGATTTATCCACCCCTCCTCTTGCCCATGTCAGACATATCCTCTTCCTCCACCTCACTGCAGCACAGGGCTGTCTGGTGCAGAAGGGCAGTCCTCCTCCTACACCCTGTGTCAGGCTCAAGCACAGTCCCTGAAACAAGCCACCTTCATCCACCGGTTTTCCTTAAACTCTAGCTTTAGATTCGAGCACTTTTAAAAAAAATTGGAGTCTCCATCACTCCCCCTCCTACTTCCTCCTGCCCCTCTGTGGTGTCGCACGGCACATCTATGTAAGGTCAGGGTCAGGTTTTGCATCACAGATTTTGGGTGCAAACCTGTCCTCTAGCTCAAAGAGATCACGCTATTTTTGGTGCGTACCTTCCATCAGCTACAGGCCCCTTATCGTGCTATGGCCGGTTCCCCACCACCAATGCAGAACCACTAGGATTGGAAAAGACCTTCCACACGAGCAATCGGCAGAATTTGGTGCCCAAGTCACATCGCCCTCCCTGAGAATCCCAGCTGCAGGAAGGCAGCATGAACCTTTTCATTATGGTATGTATTTACCTGGTCCCTTTTCAATCTACATGTCTGAATCAAATAAATTATCTCCTAAGAGGGAGTCGAGAACTTATAATAGACACCGGCTGCCCAACCTCTTTTAATCCATCCAATATTAGACTCGTTAGTCATCAGGATAACAATCCTATTTGCAAATCAGCTACCTTCATCAAATAACCAACGGGACCCAGTACAATATCTATTAGTCCAACAACATCACCACCAAGATAGAGAACTGCTTCTGTACAAAAACCTTTCTTCTAATCCTTCTTAAACTCAACAAGACTGATTGTTTTTTATTATTCATGAATTAATTTTTAAGTCGTGGTCCAACGGGGGAATTGAATCTATAACATTTTGCAGAGATTGAAGCAAAGTAATAGTCTGTTGAAAAAGCAGACCAGCCAAAAGCAGGTATTTTTTCTTCTTTCAACTGACAATTAAAAAGGCGAGGGGGGAGATTGGATCTGGATTTCCCTTAACACCTGAGGAGAAAATTCTAAGGAAAACTGCTGTATTAAAACACACACAAATACCACATCACTGTACTGTGAGAATTTTTGGGGTTTGTTTCATAATTGTGTTATTCTAAAAAGGCTGTGGAATTTTCATATTTCTAAAAATAAGTCCATGTTAGAATAGGAATACAAGAAAGAAAATTTCGACAGAGACAGTCCGTATCATTAAATCGTGGGCTAGGTTAGGGCTTAGAGTTCCTTCTGCAATCCTGTCCCCTGGCTGTAATTGCTAGAAGAAAAGGAACTGCTCTGTTTCAAAATAACAAAACACTTCTAAAAGACTAAAAAGAGAATGGCCAGAAACACTGTAGGTGTTGAAATTAAAAATAAGTATCTCATCATCAAATAACCTTCTAAGCAAGGGATTCCGTAAGAGGAAGCAACACTATATTTTACGTCTTCCAAAACCAAAATCACATTAAAAAAGAAAACCAGACAAAATAAACGCTTAAAAAAAAATCAAAACAGCTCAAAAATAAACAAAATTTAAAAAGACATTTCAAACCACAGACTTTTTTTCTGCTATGGCACATGAGCCTGGCTTTAGCTGAACAATGTTATGGCCAGATCTGTGTTCTGCACAACATTTTTCAAATTCCTCTCTGATAGTTTAGTTGAAAAAAATCTCTATTCCCCTTTTAAAAAACTTCACAAATTCCAATGTGCATTGATTTATAAACTGAAGATCTAACTGCAGCTGTTTAGTAGCACCTAACCCTACATAATCCGTAATTACGTATGTCCCAAGAGAAATACCAATTTATTTTTCTTTAAGCACAAATGTTACATGTGGTATATTTGTAGCATATTCTGTATTTGTAGAACACCTTCTCCACAAGGCTGTGAACAGACTTACAGACTTTATTAATAAAGACTCACAACAACCTCGTGCTGAAGACAGACATAGAGAGGGATGTATGTATTTTTACACATGAATACGCATGCAGACATACGCAACCATATGATGAGAAAGAGGCTTGTACATACTTACAAAGACACAGTGCACGGCTGTTTAAGCAAAACAGTACACTACGCGATATTGAACGAATGCGGGGTTATATAGAAAATTACGTATTTCATACGCAGGTGTGTTCTATTTATTTATAGTATGTGCACATGCATGTAAAATTATGGGCATGCACACACCATTCTTGTGCTTACAGATCTCTGTATGCAAGAAAAAAAAAGCTGTTTCTCTGGTCCTTTGACTCATTCTAGTCCTCTACAGCATGCTCAGTGCCACGATGCAACTTGTATCAAATATTCCGAAGGAGACGCACCTGGCACAGTTTAAGTAAAGCAGTATGTACGGACACATCAATGCACTTAAACCAGAATTTTCAAAAGGTCCTATTCGCCACAACCCATTAAGGCAACAAGAACCCACAAGAAGCCAAGTCAACGCCCGAAGTCCGAGCGCCGACACGCGAGTTGCCGTGCCGGGATTTCCTTGGCTTTGAAGGTTGAGTCTCAGTTGTTATCAGGCAGCGGTGGCCCCCTCCCTGCCCCTGCCCCAGCCCTTGCACTGCAGGCTGCTCCTCATCGCTTGGAAATCACTGCTCAGTATAGCAAGGTGCACTGAGAGCCCTGATCCAGCCCGACACCTCTGCGCTGCCAATGAAGCTGATAACAAAAAATCGCGTACTGAAGGGTGTCAGGCAATAGGCACCAATGTTTTTAGCTTCATAGGAGAATGTTCTCGGTATCTCCCGGTGCTGTTACCCCCTTAGTCTACAAAAATGACCAAAAAACCTCATCAACAGAAACACAAAAGTTACAAATAAACTGAATTAAACTCTTAGAGATACAAGTAGAAGCAACATTGTGTGTGTCTGAAAAGGAAGTGAAGAAGGACTGAATCTGAGTGTTCTGAAGAATCAAATTGCTCTTCTTCCTCTACAGCGCTTTCTGAACTGTTAAAACATGGTAATCACATGCCGTATGTGGTCAAGAAACAAAGAAAAACAAAATGACAGCAACTCCTCAAAATCACTGCATAAATCAAAGATTGTTTTCAAAAATCAAACACAAAATATGAAGAAAATGTACGGACTGGAAACGTATTTCTGGTTACGTGCACCAAAAAGAAATTCTAAACCAAATCCCTGAAATTGGTTAAACACCCTGTGTTCTCCACTGCTGTGTTGCCACATCTGTGAAAAATGTACCTAGGCTAAGTATAATTTCTTAAATTGGGAAACAAATTATATGTTTGAGAATGAGAAATTTGACAGATAGACTGAATTAAAACAAAAACAACACAGAAGACTCTAGTAAAATAAAATCTGATGAATAATAATTCTTTAGTGTCCTTATTTTCAGCAGTTTGGTTTTTTTAATATATAAAATAGTGTAAACCTCAGTGAGAAATTTGGTTTGTAATTGTTCGTGGAAAAACATACTTCTGTCTTATTTTCACCCAAGTGCTTACACACTCTTAAAATTATCATCTCCATAAGCAAAATCATAGCAGGAGAATTGAACAATTTTTTTAAGCTGTTCTTTTGACCTTTCTCTTGAGTAAAAGGACAGCGAGACAATACACTCACCAGCATTGTTCACAGTGACGGCTCCATCACTGGAGATTGAGGGCCATTATTACTAAAGGGAACTTTAAAGTGCCAGGAGAAAAAGGGGAGAAAATTAGAAAATAACACTTCTAAATATGCCCTATGTACGAAAAGCCTCACAGGACAGGAGACACAGAGCAAGGAGAAATCCTAATCTAAATCCAGCTGCAGTAAAACACAGACAGCCAATTTAAAAACAAAAGGTGCTTTGAGAAATTGTCTCCTGTTATGCAGGATACTCTTAAGCTGGAGGTCCCACTTCCACCACCTGCATTATAGGCTATTTTAATTTAAGAAAAATAATCGGACCTTTAAAATACATAGTAAATCCAACATATTTTCTGGGAATGGAAAAGGAAAATCTGGACTGAAGGAAGGGGTTCTCAGAGGTGCTTATCCTACCAAGAAGAAACTAGACCAGGCTTCCTTTTCCTTCCAAGCCTTCAACAGGACGTAATACTTGTGAGATATGTTCACAGTCATGACAAAAAATTCTAAGAAAATGGCCACCCTTCTCTATATTTAAGCTATTTCCTTTTGCAAATATGCAAGAATAAATAAACCTGCCCAAAACGAGAACAGCTTTATCACAAATTTTATTGCAATTTAAGTCCTATCTTGGAAACAAAACGAAAAGAAAACAAATAAGGGATGATCTTCAAATAAAAAAAAAAATAAAAAAAAAAAAAAGAGTAAAGCAGCCCCCTTTGCTTCCAGTGCACACATAAGTTCGTGACTTTAGGAACAGCTCCTGCGCTGTTCACTAAATCCTTATGGATCAGGATATTCTTTGCAGGACGACAAAGTCATTCTAAGGGTGACTAGACTGGGATTTGCCAGGATCCCACAAAACAAACAGGATTTCTTAAATATTTATTCCTGCCCTCATTCAGAAAAGGGAGTGCAAGACAATTCCAGCTCAGCGGGGACGCAGAGGCATCGCAGGTTGTGTGATAACAGCTTGCCACCTGCTTTTCGCAAGTTGTCTCGGCGAAGTGCAAGGGGCACCGAACAGCAGCGTTGCCTGCGGTGACAGGAATGCACGGAACGGCTCAGCAGGCAAAAGCACTGGCTGGTGCCACACGGTGCTCTTCACGAAGGGCATTGCAGAAAGGCTTCCCAGGCTGTGTCAGGAGGGCTAGCAGAGGAAATATCAGCGCGTGCGTCGCAGGAGGAACACGAGCACTAGCCGTCACAATAAAAGGAGGTATAAGCCAATACAGGTACAGTGCTGCTCACAGCAAAAAAAAATAAATAAGGGAGGGGAGGGGGGTTGAGGAAAAAAAGAAAAAACGATGGGAAACTTGGCAGCAGCCAGACTAGAAGGAGCATTTCTTCGCAAGAACGGCAAGGGTTAACAGCGACACACAAGCTCCGGTCCAGTCAAGATAGGGTCAAATGATGTGCACTGAAAGTTTCAAGTCCTCGATCCCCCAGAGCTTGTTTGCTAATTACATTTGCAATTACAAACATGACAAATATAATATTATACAGTGTGTTCCACCTTGAGCAGGCATGTTTCTCCTCACGGACAGCCACTGCCAGCAGCCAGGCTCTCAAGCACTGGGAGAATCAGAGCGCACTGTGCTCCAGCTGAAAGGACCGTTTTGTGGCCATCTCTACTGCTCTGAAGAGACAGGGCAAAGCTTTAGAGTGGGGCAGCACAGCAAGGGTGGAAACGAATGCACAGAATAAGTTACTGCAATTTAATTCCCCAAAAAATGAAAACCACCAAGTCAGTAGCTAGTACTAATAAATAATAGTAAATTATGTTCTGTTCCCGATGATGGGCACAAAGCACTTTGCACACGCAAGCTGCATGAAGATGACTACATTCGCAACTCAGATGCGGCCAATACCAGGAAGACGGAAAGAAATCAAGATTGTCCTTTTTTTTGACAAGGTCACCACAGACGAGTACTGGTCAGTGTCTTCTTTGTTAAGTCCCTTTGCTAAACAACCAACGGATTCACAGTTTGTCACAGAAGCTCTGATCTTTGCCTTCCCCCCCCCTTGCCAGTTTCTATTGCAGCATTACCTGGGAACCTTGCTGCTGGGTACTGGACATATGCTGAATTTCCTTGCTCACGCTGTACAGACTAAAAATTCCGCTGCGCTCGCTGTCTGTAAAGCTACTGTCAGCTCCATGAAATAAAGAACAGGAAAATTCTTCCCAGTCTCTGCAATCTAGAGTGGAATTGTTGATGCGCAACTGCCACTATGACCCCCGACTCCTAAAGCAGGGAGCACAAGTTAGGAGGAGAAGTTAAGGAAAGGATTTTGGCTTTTACATTCAAGTTTTGTCATCGTCTTTTTCTACTTTTACTATTTCTTTCCTTATTTAAATCTCTTTAAGACACTTTACGCTCTTTAGGGAAATTCTACCAGGCTCCCAACAGAACCTGTAAAGTTCATCTTGTCTCAGGTTTAAACCTGTTACCTTCTCCCTCTTCTGTTCCCTAAGAGAGTTTGCATCCTTCGAGCCCCGGAAAATTTAGTAGAGAGACCTGCTGACACAATGCACAAAACTTCTTATTGAACTGACATTACCTGAAGAAAACAGGTGTTTCCAAACAACATGAAACTCAGAGCAGAAGTAATAGTGCAGAACCGGGGCTGTGGAATAACAGCGGAAAGGGCACAGAGAGTAAAGCAACATTCTCTTGGAGAAGAAGACAACGGGATGTGAAATCTCTGTCACAGCAACTTTCTCTGATGCAATCTCTCCAAAGTCTTTCCCCTCTCAGGCTAAATGCAATATTTATTGATTACTTCAAATCAATACAAAGAAAAAAAAATCCTATTTTAAAAATATATTGATCTTTCCATATTTCTCAATAATTGATAATGATTATATCATCTTTACTTTTACAAGTGGAATTGGAAGAGAAGGAAAAAGTTAATATAAACACTTTAAAGGTACCAATTTCCTCATTGGCCTTGTGCTCAATAAGCTTAGTGTACCGAGACCTCATTCAATGAGGAGAACCTCGTCAGGAACCCAGTAACTAGGCCATTTCCCTTACAGAGGTTTTTCAATTTACTCTGTCAATAAAACAAACAACTCCCTCCCCATTCTCCGCAATTAACAACTCCTCCCCACCCCAGACTTGCAGAGATACTCAGAGTAGACAGTTGCATTCAGCTTCTCTGACTCAGATTTCCTCCTATTCACGGAATATGAAGATTTCCAGTAACCTCTGAAATCCAGTCACATTTCCTCAGTCTGTGCATTAGAGTCGGCAACGACAACTTTGTTCGTTCTCGGCCGCAGTGTCTGGAATTCACTCCTTCATTGACTTAAAATTCCAGTGTTATACCTTCCCACCTCTCTATCAAATAGATCTTATTCCTTTCAACTTTTTCCTTCTGTTCACAAAATAATTTTCATTTTTATCTGATCAATGACTCATGTGTTGTTCTTGTACATCAGAGGAAACAGTGCAAGAGACACAGCATCTGGCAGGGTGCCTTTATTTCCCAGGGATTTTTATTTTCCCTTCGTGACAGTTCCTTGGTCAGTTTTTGTCCGTCATGGAGAATATTCATTAGAAACCTAGATGGCAATTTTGTACTCCTATCACCATTTCTAGTGGCAGCCATAACTAGGCAGAAAAAAAATGCTCTGGGATGTGGAAGTTCATAGGGAAAAGCGAGAACGCCGTATTTCCCTCTCATTTGAAGCAGCCTCGGGTTTGCACGCGAGAGACACGCAACACCAACATTCGGCACGATCACCCACGGGCATGTGCCGACACCTGCACGGAAATATTTACAGGTGTGTGTGCGTGGATGTCATCACACCTTTCACGTGTCAGAGTGCACGTCCGTGGTGCCTGCACACGCATTCCCTTCCCGCTGCACCGCAGCCGGACGCTGTCAGCACGGCGTGACTAATGTGTTCTCGCCATATGCCCCCACCTGAGGGACGAGCCGCAGGTACAAACCGTTGTCTTTGGGACTTTCCCAATTCGCACTCGACAAAAGCTTCTTCCTTGGAGCTGCATCACCCACCCCAGGAATAATCCTTCCAAAGGTCAGTACCAAAAGGTAGCACACGGACGCTAAAAGAGCGGATTCCTCCACAAGAAGTGCAATGCATAAGCTGCTTCGGGACACGAGCACGGAGGGTCAAAATTCAGAAGCAGCATTTTTCTTACTCTCCTTGCAAGATCCTGCACTGAGGGAAACTGCTGCCCAGAACTTCCACAGGTTCCCGGTGTAATCGCGCTCAGATCGACGCGTGCAGGCAAAGGAAAAGGAACTTTCACTGCTTGAGGAAGACAAACTCAAAACCTGAGGCGTGGGATTAGGGACAATTAATTCCTTTGCTTAGTTTTTGCTCCTAGAAAAATTAAATTCTCAAACTCAGAGGTGAAGGGAGTCACCTGTCCTCTCCTTTGCTTGGCTGATTCTTTCTCTCTCTCTCAGTAATCTCCAGGTGAAATGCAGTTCCCAGGTAGCTGTCTGGATCACGGACCACATCCACTTCTCCTCCTACACACTCTACTCTTCCTCCTATTTTTTTTCCTATAGCTCAACAAGCAGCTAAACAAGAAGATGCATTTGCAATATTTTTAAATTCACTTTTGATTGAAGGTTTAATCTGAGAAAAATTGCTGTCCACATCATTAAAAGCAGTATTTTTAATTTATTTTTTTAAAGAAGAAAACAACGATGAAAACCTATTGAAAAGGTGAGCAGTCAGAAGACCAAATCAGCACAAAGATAACATGCCCACACTGCGAGGTAGTGGTACAGGCACAAATGCAATACCTGTCTTGACATTATATATTCACAATATAATTGTCTTACAACAGGAGAAAAAACGTGGCTGAAGGGATATATTGGTGTATATATATATACACATTGGGCCAACTTTTATCCTCAGCTATAGGAACGCAACCTGAAATCTAACCTTAACAAAAGCAGAATGTCAATTAAATAAGTACCTGAACACACAGCACATATATCTTTAAATATACTGTATTTTTGAGGCTTCTTACATAATTTTCCCTCTCTCAGTAACTTTTTCAAGACTTAGCCATACTTCCCTTATTGTTGAACTCCTTTACAAAAAAAATTTAAGAGACTGAAAAACAGAGGTTGAGGTATTTTACATGATACTTCTATGTTTCTCTTCCCCAGCCTCAACCCTGCTTAAGGGAAGGTTGGCTGGCACACAGAATCAAGTCAAGCACTTCTCTAAACAAAGGGCTCCCCAATAGTTTCCCACCTCAAAAAGCAGCACTCCTTCTCCATCTCCTGCAAAGCCACAAGGGCTCAGTGGCACTTCCCCAGGGCCACCTTCATCTGTCTGCTCAGCGGCCAAAGAGTTGGGAATAAGGTTAAGGTGCACTCGCCATTTCTGAGAGATGGCCGAGAGCCCACGGAAAAGTGAAACGGCTGAACAGTAATAAATACAGCGTGAAAATCGCATCTTACTATTTTCACGTCCTCTGAGTTCCTTTTCTTAATTCCAAAAGTAGAAAATAAAATAAAAGGAAAAAGTTAAGAGACTATACACTAAGTGATGAAGATCTAGCTTGTGATCGTGGCACTTTGTTCCTTTTTTGTTTGTTTGTTTTTAATGAAGGTAAACACACTTCCTATTTTTGCCTTAATGTTCAAAAGACTCCCAGCAGCATACAGAATACATCCCTCTTAAGAAACTGTTTGTTTATTTTTCATTCAAAATGGAGCAGCCACAAGTGAAGCACCAGTGGGGAAAAGAAAATCACATGGGTTAGATTATTAATTTCTATTAACGATACTAAGTCTCATTTTAATGAAACTGCTGGAAGCAGGGGATTAAAGGAAGAAGAAATGAGTGTAAGGACAGAGGGAATATCAGAAAACAGACAAATAAAAGACAGCTGTAATAAGGAAAGGGCGTAAGTATCGTGAGGGGTTTGTTTGCTTTCAATTGGTTTAATTTACTAAATACAATATGCTCTAAAAACAAAAGCAATGAAATAGGCGGAATTACTTCACTCTCACCTCCGATGACACCACAGAACCTGCGTAGGTGACACACGGATTAACATGCAAACGCACAAAGGGGGACTCTACTCGGGTGAGATTTATCGCAGAAGGAGAAAAGCATTTCAAATTAATTGGTCCAGTCAGCTGGGTGCAAACGCTGAGAAGATTTCTGCCTTGTTTCCCAACTTCCCCAGAAGGATCACACCAAACTTAACACTCTAAAGCGATGTTAAACACGGCATTAGCAGGCATAGCCCACTTCGGAATACAAAGAGCAGTAGCAGGTGCTACTGGTATCAGCCACCGGACCCGGCGCGGGATGTCCGCTTGCCAGCCCTCTAGCCAAACAGTAGTAAGCTGGGGGAAACGACATTTCCATAGGACATTTCAGGTGAAAACCAGACTGTTAAAATTTTTTTTCTTCATAAAAGCCAGTGCTTTCGCACATCTACTTGGTGCGATTTGTATACGCACACCTCTTTATAGACACCTAACAGAAACGCTAGCACAGAAGGAAAGTAAAACTGCGCAGAAAGGTCTGCGAGCGCTCCCTGCTAGCTGCCCGTTCCTAGGAGATGAAGCATTAGAGGGAGAAGTTACAAGGCAAGAAAGAAACGCACCGGCACACGGACCCCTCCGTACCCCCCCCCGCTCCCC
>VWZK01011234.1:83246-121851 GCA_013396935.1 Baryphthengus martii
AGGTCCCTCCCCGGGGCAGGCGGCGGAGCAGTCCCGGGCCGAGGCCGCAGGATTTGGGCCAGCGGCTGGGGCCAGACGAAATCGCAGCAGCGGCCCGGGAGCGACGGCAGCGGTAGCGCAGGCTCCCCTTCCCGCTTACCCCCCGCTCCGCCTCGCCTGGGCACCGGCTGCAGAGTTGAGGGGCGAGCAAAACGTTGAGGGGAGGGGTGACCCGTGGGTTATTTACATCTGTTCGTGCCCCGTCCGTCCGTTTGTCCGTCCGCCCGGACGTCACTCCACACGCCCAGCGCGACAGACCAGCGCGACAGCGTCCTGCCACGGACACCGCGCCGCGCACAGCGGACAGACCCGCGTCTCCCACCGGCACGGCCTCTGTCGCCGTCCTCGGACACCTGCCCTCCCGTACCCTCACTAGCTCCTCCATGCGCGCCCGCAGAGAGTGCTCGAGTCCCATTGCTGAGCCGTGGAATTCAGATGTCACTTCAGAGCTGCTTTTGAAACCACGCTGGAATAATTCTGGGCACAGGAGATCGGGTCAGACATTCAGGATAACAGCGCGTAGTTACAGGCACACACACACAAATACATTGATAGACACCCGCAGAAATCTTCACAACCACCAAAACCAGCACAGGCAACGAGCCTCGTCAAAGACACATTTTCAAAGGTCTTGTTGTGTGCTTTCACATTTTCACACTCGTACAAGTTTACAGTCGCACACCAATACCTATCCCTCTCCGTTACAAGCACACGACCTTCTCAGGTACGTGCCTGGCGCACGCAGCCTTGCACAGAAAGCCTCGCTCACACCGAGGTGCCCCACAGGGTCTCTTTGTCCCTTGCCACCTTACTCTCTACTCATGCAAACCTTACTTGTCCCTCTCCTGTGGTTTTTGCTTGTGCACAGATGTCCACTGCTCAAATGTGTAAAAACATCCTTAACAGATAAAGAAGAACTAGAGGCCTTTTGAAAAAGAAAATGCACACAAACACACTTCAATAAAAGCTGCTTTCTCTTATCCCAGGCAAACAAAAATAAAAAAAAAAAAAGTGGGGCTAAGAGTGTATATCTTAATATAAAATATCGAATTTGAGGCAGGAGTGTACAAGCAAAGTGCAGAGTAGAGCTTTTCAGATGAGGGGGTAGATGCAGCATAGAAGAAAATACAGTGGTTCAGCTATAACCAGGGCAATAAACACTGGCTAAAAGAGGCTGAAACTTTTCATACAATCAGTATTTGTAGGAACGAGAATATTCAAGAAGAGAATGGCCAAATTCACAGCCAGTGTAGACTATTCTTCCTCACTCCCTCCCCTACCAGAGGTCTTAACAGCTGCCATGTAGATGACTGATGCACCCAAGCAGGTCCCCAGGCCGTATGGGGACAAGCTTTGTGATTCTGATCAACTATCCTTAATTTTCAGGACAAACTATTATTTATTCAACTATTCAGGACAGCCTGAGCACGTCAAAACAGAGGTCTTTTGTGGTGGAAGGTACACATGAAGATGACCTAGAAAAACAAGTTAGTTTAGTAAATGGGAGACAGAGAAGACTCATGGATGGTTTTAAGTGTACAACAGAATCTGATCCTCTGAATGTTGCAGGTGACACAATTCAGATTATACATCTTTCAAGGAAGCAGAGTTAATACAAATGAAACCCATCCACATGTACCTTTGTACACCTAGTGATCTATCAGCCCAGCAGAAACTCCAAGGTGTTTTAAATGTCAGAGACTGCAGACCAGCATTAGTAGGGCAATTAGCATTAGTAGGACCCAAGATTGTAAGCAAGGAATCTCGCTGAGCACATCAGAGAATAGCTGATGTTTTAATTTTGCGCTTACACTTTTATGCAGGCTGAGGTGAGGCAAGCGGGGAGCCATGTGATCACCTGGCACAAGGTCCATGGGGCTGAATTAACTGATATAAAGAGTACAATGGTGGGTTTGTACTCTGGAAATGGGCTGCTGCTGACAGAGGACTGCCTGGGTAAGGTGGGTATTTACAGAGCGGTACATAAATCTCTTCTGACCCAGTGCAAATGGACACATGGAGCTTCCCATGCCTTGAGAGTAGCTGTGCAGAGGCCTGGCTCCTCCTTTCTGAGAAGGACGGAAACCAGTAGTCTCTCTGGCCTGGTCCGTCAACTTGAACTCCCAGGAAAGATGCTTAGAGTCCTGCAGGCTGATTTTGGAACTTCTGGAGGCTTCATCCTCTTTTGCAACCCCCTCCGCACCCAGTACTGGCTGAGCTTCTCTCATAGCACTGGCCTACTTCTCTTCCCCCCAAAGAGTAAAGAAGCAAACACTGATCTCAACGTGGCCATCCTGCTGATACATGTGGGCTTTTTAAAAAGGACCAGGACAACGTTAGAAAGGACTGTAAGATTAAGCTGGCAGATGTGGAAGCCCCAAAGCCCAATTTGAGTAAATGCAGAGCAGAATTGCGCACGCAAGAGCAGCACTAGCTTGCCCAGTGGGCACAGCCTCTGGTTGCCATCCTGACCAAATTCTGCCCTGGAACTGCTGCTCTCTCTCTCTGCAGAAGGGACAGGAACAGTCCTGGCCACTCAGCTGGTGGCCCCTGAGCAGGGCATACCTGCAGGTGCTCTAGGAAGTGCTACCCATTCCGATGACTTTCATAAGGTAGCCTCAGGCTTTTGAAGTTGCCAGTTCCCCTCACAACTGCAGAGCAATGACTTTCTATCAATGTTGGCCTGGGACAGAGTACAATCTCTGTTCTGTAGGCTGCTGGAGCTATAGGCAGCATCAGTTCTTTAGGCCATGCAACAGCCCTACCTGGAAAGGCAGCAAGAACTGCAAAGATATGGTGCTCTACTTTTGCTGGCTCTTCCAAGAGATGATGGAGAGAGACTTTCCCCCCATCCTTTAATGACTAATCTGGTTTTCATAGATTAATTTTTTTTGACTTTTTTTTTTTCTTTAACTTTTATCATGGAACAACGATCAACTTCCCAGTGAGCTGATTGATAGACTGACAGAAATTTCATTTGGCCTAATATAGGAGTAACCTGCAAATCATGCCAAACAAACTTGATTTCACTTGTTGATAAGGCTAGGGGGTTTTTTTTGTGAATAAGGAAAATGCAGCAGAGGAAGAGATCTAGTTACTTTTGGGGGGTTGCGATTTTTTTTTCCCCTTTTATGAAGGCCCTATTATTCTATTCTGACAAGGAAGTCAGTGAAGTGGTATCTGCACAGGGTGAAAAACCGTATGTAATACTTAGGAGATGTAGGCTGGGCAGAACAGACATGTGTACACACATTCTTATCTTGTCTGCTGGGGAAAGACAAATTCAATGAGACCTTTCCCTGCCTCTCTCATTTAAGGAAACACCCGTTACAGAGGGATCTCTGTGATGATTTTAGAAGACAACCTTTTCACACTTTTGAGGCCGATAGTACTGCTTGGGCTTCAGACAGGTCACTGTGTTGCATGTCCTGATCCCTCTGCTTTGCAAGGCCCTGGAGATAAACCGAGGTCCCTGATTACTGGTGGGCTTTCACCACTCCCACATATATTCCTTCCACAGCAAATAGCTATCCCAGATAGACTCTATCCATGAGGACAAAACAGCCGTCTTTATTTTGGGCTTTACTCTATTTTCCCCTGCTCTACCCAAACAAAACAGGTTTTTTGTCTCCCCGCCAAGGACAATATCTTGTTTTCTACCAAACTCCAATAGATGATTTTTTTTTCCCCCAAAAAATCCTATTTGGCCTTACAAACTATATGCTTCCATCTAAAAGGTATCACCTGCTGAAGCTCACCATCTGTTTAAGCAGGATATAGTTTTCACATTGTAATTTTTAGGTAGCTGCCCATCTGAACATCCTTAGACATGCTTCAAGCATCACCTAGTCTTTAAAACGCCTGGCTTATAATTCTCAACCTACTGACTGCCAGATCACATCATTGCATTGATAATGCCAAGCGTCTCAGTCCAGAAAAGGAGTGGGGCTTAAAGAATGCTTCAGAGTTACTACTTGTTAGAGAGCATGCCCACTGAGGGCGAGGCAGTGAAGATGGAGAGTAATTTTTCGAAGTCTATGATGGAAATAGGAACTTAAACGCATACACGATAACTTTTGTTACCTCAGGTAAGTGTGCAATTTCTTCTTAGCTGGGTTCTCAGAGTAGGTAGCAGAGTCCTTTTGGAAAGTGATGTAAGCAGTTATGAAAAAGCAAAGCAGTCAAATGTCTTTTCCATTCAGGGTATAAAGGATGAAGAAAGCAAGGATTAAAGACCTTCCTTTCCCTGCAGGAACCTCCATCTGGCCTTATCTGGGCACAGTCAATAGAAAACTCTTGACCTTCAGCAGGCAATTCAGGCCGAAGATAGCGGAGCTCACCAACAGTGGCTCTATGCAGAAGTATTTAAATACAGTGAGATGAACCTGCAGGTTCCAAGCGACCTTAGGAAATCCATCTCACAACAATCTGGAAAAAGCAGAGATCATCAGATGACCAGGACTGCTCTCCTGGCCACCTTCTCCAGTCTCAGAATATTTAAGTAAGGGGCTACAGTTTTTGACTACAGCCAGACGCGGCAGAGCCTGGGTTCCTTCTGACACGCTCTGTCAGCGGCACAAACACCACAAGGCTCCTGCGCTCAGGATCTCCAAGCAGTTTGGTTAAGGACACGACCATTTTTAAGATTTGTTCTATACTAACTTTAGAATCTGAACAATGGTGTTCAGTTGTTTTGTTTTTTTTTTTTCCACAACTCCCTCTTGAGTTTATTTATTGCTTGAACTACATTTGTTTCACTTTCTAGAAAAGAGCAAATTGGTGTGACAGACTATTTGATTAGATAGCTTTGCTAACAAACCCTATCCCAAGCTTCTGAACGCACTTTTAACTTCTGAGTTCCATCAACTGTATCTCATTCAGGTATGTTAGGAAATCGCTGCTTTGTCTACAAGTCATTAACATGCAAACACTATGCCTACAGACCATGAATGAGCATAGTTTTGTGGTACTTTTTCTAACAAGAAACGGAAAAATGAACAAGAAAAACAATCCTTGCGTATACTACAAATATCATTCAGAAGAGGCCAGGCAACTCAGGACCGTATAAACATGTCTGCTTTAGGTAGGCAGTACAGTATATATATATATATATGTATATACAGTATCCAGGGGACAGCCAGTCACAAGGAGACAGATGCTGGTTAGCAGAAAAAAAAAAGTTGTTTCCTTTGCATAGAAAAAATTTTCACTGCCTCAGTCCTACTTCTGTTATGCAGCCCTGTGTACTCCAAAAGACAGCAGACTCTCTTGTGTAGACGTCCCTAGATGTCTTTGAAAAGGTCTTACTAACGTGACTTCCAAATTTTTAAGTTTCTCAGAGATGCAGGCACAGAGGCAGTGGTGGACAGTGGTAAAGCCTTCACCTGATGGACCCGAACACGCATCACTGGATTTCAGCAAAAATGCCTTCACCCTTCAGATTCATACGTTGCCAACTTCACTATTCCTGTGGCAGCATTAGAAAAGACTACTTTTTGGTATCATTGTTAAGGCAAACTCAAATCTCAGTCCCAAGTGGTCTGAGGGTGACTTTGGTGCTGCAGCCTCCTAGCAACAGGTCCCCTCGGTCTCCACAGTGCTTACAAAGGAAAGCCTTGTTTTGGTCTTTTGCTTATTTCTTGAACACATTTATTTTAGTGATGATCAAAGACTATGAGTGCCACCCCTCTCTGCTCCTCTGTTGAACACGCTAATTTTCCATTATGTTTTTACAGTCACCCAAACTCAGTAGTACTCATCTTTTAGATTCTTGCTCCTCAACATTTGGCAGTATTTCATAACTCACGAGGTCAACAACTCAGCAAAGGGTAGGCTTTAATGACGTAACTTCCAGAAGCTGTCACTACCAGGTTTATCCTGGAAACCATACGACCTGGGGACAGAACTTCTCCTTGTTAAACCCTCTGCTTTTTCAGAGTACCAGGAAGTTAGACAGAAGCAGGACAGAAGGAAGGTGATAGAAGAAAAAGACTGTCACTGCTTCAGATACAGAGGTCTGCTTTGTATGGACCACTTAATTTTTTAATTTTTTTTTTGAGCTATTACAGTTCATATATGCAAAGTATAAGAGCACCAATATAAGCCCTAAATGTTTGGCAAGCTGTAAAATGCCCGTTAAGGAGATGCTGTAGGTCAGCTGAACAGACAAGCGGGAGTGTGCACTCCTAACCTACATTCCCAAACTTTTGCCTACACCCTGTGGGGCAAAGGTTAAGCCTTCAGATATCTCAGTGATTAGCTCTCCCAACAGTAAAACACATTTAAAAACGAGCAGCGTCTTAGAGTGGCGTAGGAGTTGTTAAATGTTTGTGTCAATGAGTATCCCATGTGACCGGTGCTCTCCAACAAGGGTCAGTGCCAGCTGCAATACCCTGCAGAGGTTTGGCAGAGTAAGGCACAGGGCAATCTGGCAGAACCAGTCATTGAATCATAGACTGATAGGGGTTGGAAGGGATCTCTGGAGATCAAGTTCAACCCCCCTGCCAGAGTAGGCCGTATGGGAACAGATCCAGGAGGGTTTGGAAAGTCTCTAGAGAACCAGTAAATCATAGCTTCACCTTCCACTGCTACATTATTTCACCTCAGTCAAAAATCTTGACACAATATTTATATCCCCTAAATCCCTCTCTCTAAAAGTAGAAATTGTTCCTCAAAAAAAAAAGGAGGAGAAGCTGGGTCATCAGATGAGGGTGAAATTGGTTTAAAAGCCATTAAGAAGAAAGCAACACATGCATTCAAGAGCGATCACAGCTACTTGGGCTGATCAGGAGAGACAGAAGAAATTATTTATTTATGGACTTCCTGCTCTCCCTGAGCAGGTGTCTCCACTGGGAAAGCTTTAAGAGGAGTGAGGACCAGGAGGCAGGTGCTGCTTGGAATCCTCCAGAGGTTTTCCTGGCCAGGGCATCAGGAGAGTTAAGCACAGTTCGTGCCCTAAGCATCCAGGAGCCATCAACTTGTCTCTTCTCAGAGCAGAAAAGGCCCGAAAGAGCATCACACAGGTGTGTCTGCTGGGAGGGAGCACGGACAGCCCCAGGCACCCAGATTGCCATGCAAGCTTTGCACAGCTTACAGCAAGATCCCTTCAGAGCAATAGTGCTTGAGTACACTGCCGTTTCTCTCTTCTCCTGGTTCAGCTGCTTCCCTTTAAACACAGATCAAGTGTCTCTAGGGGCTCAGCAAGCATTTAACAGACCTGCCTGATGGAAGGACCTCCAATAAGAAAACCAAGACCTGAAGCTCCCAGTAGACATCCTCAATTCAATCCACAGCTGATAAAGCAACCCTGAAGTGATTTGCAACCAGATCCTAACCGCACAGAAAGCACATCGGGCTGGTCTGTAGCCAAAGCTCATCTAAACATTCTAAACTTAAAGGGGAGGGAAGCACTTGCAGATTAAACAGGAGGAAATGTGTGAATTTAAAGTCAACATGGAAATACAGAATTCTTGATATTTTACCAAGAATTCTTTTTCAAGGTACAGTGCTGTGTTTCCTCATGAAATATCTTACTGTTGCCCCAAGTTGCAGGATCAAGAGGAGTTATTCCCTAAAATCACCAATTTCCCTTCAGTATTCAGAGCTGACCCTTCACCAGTAACTAAAAAAGATCTGTTGAGACAAAACAGATCTGCCCAGTCAGACAGATCTGGCAACTATCCTCTTGTTCTGCCTTTAGTTAGAGGAGAACCAGGGCTTGGAAACTATCAAACACCACCAGAATTTTTTCACTGGAAGATGCTGCAGAAGAGAAGTGTTACCAAAGGTTCACTGAGGGGGACGGAACTGATGATGTGAGCGGTACAAGCTGCACTGTGTCAATTTGTGTCCCCCTGCAGTTCATTACCAATGAGATGAAAGGGCAGGAGCAGACAACGAACTACTGCTTTAAACACATCTCATTCAACATTCATTCTCTGCCTCTGCTGGTCTATCTTGCATTGCTCCCCGGCAGTGATGTTCTTCCTCCGTTCTGGTCTCAAGTCAGTACATTGTTCTGTGCCATTAAAGCTACTGCAAAACCAGTTCTGGGAGCAAAATAACTTATTAACGCACAGAGTGCTTTGGAAAAACCTTTGAAAAGGAAAGGACTGAAGAACAAGAGAGGATCATCTTCCTCAAGATCAGTGATCCAAGGTAGCCTCAACATCATAAAAGGCACCAAGTCTAATGGCGAGAGTTTCAGTGAGTCCTAACTCAGATTGCCTCCTTCCCACATGTAACAAAGTGATTTCTCCTACTTATAAATATATAAAACCAGGTTTGTTCTTCCAGCCAATGTTCCTCCAAACAAAGGGCGGTATAAAAAAGGTCTGTTTTCCATTCCATGAAACAGGCTTCATTTGGCCTCTCAAAGGAAAATGTTCTTTGCTGCCCATTCAGAGACAGGTTATATTTCTAGAGTTTGTGTAACCTCTCTTTCCCACTCTGGGAAGACCATCATGAAGCACTGATAGGAACTTAGCCTTGGCAGGGGACTGTTCCAGGGAGAGGTGCATCCCCCAGGGAGCTAGAGCACAGACAAGTCCCCCTATTTTCTGCTTCCTGGGTTCTCTGGGGAGCTGTTCTGCTTTGACTGTTGACTTACAGATTGAAAAATCTTTACACGGCCAAACCGAATCCACTGCTAGTTCGTAAGTGCCGGGGTTATCAATTTGTGTGCTTTAACACACATTGTTTGGGAAATTCAATTCATCCCTTAATTTGCTAAATACAGCTTTAGGTTCTAAAATCCTCCAGAGTGTGCAGTGTCCTTTGCCCCTTCATGCTCATTTGCCTTTTTCATTTCCCTTCCAACTTGCCAAAAGACAAAAAAAGTCCATTTTGATTCTGTTCCCGGCCAGTCGACCTTGCTTTCAGAGCCTGGCACATCAACTTCCCCCGCTGCAATGGTCAGGTTACAAAAACAAAAAGAGAACATTTGCTTCCTTGTGAAGCACTTCCCATTGAGATTTTTTTCAGCCACAATCATTTCTGTAGCAGGCTCTGTGCTTTCACAGACTCACGGTTTTGCAGAAATCCAGGGTTTAATCTGCACCTGTTTACATGCGGTTGACAGCCAGGAGGAGGCCTCTTCTTCCTGAAAAGGTCCATTTAGACCCCTGCACAGGTACCAAATGCCTCTGTACTGCACTCTGTACCAATGCCTCTGGTGGCATTTTACAGAATCATAGAAGAACAGGTCAGGAGGGACCTCAAGGATCATCTCATCCAACCTCTCAAAGCCAAAAAAAAAACAACAAAAAACTGGAGTTTAAATGAGCTGGCCCAGCCTCCTGTCAAGCTGAATCTTAAAAATGCCCAATGTAGGGGAATCCACCACTTCCCTTGGGAGATTATGCCCGTGCCTAATTGTTCTGATGGTGAAAAATTTTCTTCTGGAGTCCAGTCGGAATCTCCCCAGGGGAGACTTGTCGCCATTCCTCCCTCTCTTTTCCATATGACTCCTTGTAAAAAGGGAGTCTCCATCCTCTTGGTAGCCACCTTTTATGCCCTGGTATGTGGTAGTAAGGTCTCCCCTCAGCCATCTCTTCTCAAGGCTGAACAAACCCAGTTTTCTCAGCCTTTCTTCCTATGTCTTCTAGTCCTCTGATCATCCTCACGGCCCTTCTCTGGACCCTTTCCAGCCTGTCCCCATCTTTTTTTGTATAGCGGGGACCAAAACTGAACGCATTTGGTGTTAGCGATGGCTCCTCTCCTCGCAGACTTTCTTCTCACGAGAACGTTATTGCAATATAATTCAAGGTGCAATTTTAAATAGATTAACTTAAGACAGTGCAAAAGACGCTCGTCGCTATTGTAACTATACCTGTTAAGCCATCTAATGAGCAAAACCGATGCATCCTCAAACAAGCAGGAGAACACTCCCAGTTTGGATTTGCACTGGTTTAAACGGCTTGTTTTAAAACCGATGAGATTTAAAGCATACAGCTTCCTTGTGTAGAAAAGACCTCTAGGCTGAGGAAACAGTAGCAGTTGTAAAATAAACATCTGCCTGTGCAAGGGTGCAACACCCGTTAACGACTACCAAATGCAGCACGGAGGGGAAGGGGCTGAGGCAGGATCAGCGGCTTGCACATAGCTTGTTAGGAAACACCACGTTCAAATTGGCTGCCGACAAGCGTCCAAGAAAGGACGTCCAGAAGTGACAGCCAACTAAGAAAAGTTTCAGGGGTATCCCAATATCCTGAAGATCCTCCCTTGGTGGGAAAACAACGGGGAGGGGGGGAACCAAAACAGCAAAACCACACATGGCTGCCCCTTCAGAAATGCAGAAGATTTTCTAACACTCGCACATCCTGTGAGCGACATAGGAACGCAGGGCACTCGGTCGGCAGAAGATTCACACGAATTATTGTAAAGTGAACACTACACAGAGCAAGGATGCACATCTTGTGGCACTCCTGCCCTACATCGCTGCCACCCAGGGCAGCCCACACAGCCTTGCTAGCAAGAAAACCCTCTCAGAGGATGCATCAGCCTTAGCGGGAGGCTGTGGCCAGAAGCCGCTCCTGCCAAGCGGCTCTCCAGACCAGGATGTGACTGCGGCTGGCGAAACACGTTAGCTAATGAAGATTGAGGCAGGCAGGCAGAGACGATCCCCTCAGCCTGTTAATCCACTTAGGGAGGGAGAAGGGAAACCTGAGCTGAATTCCTGTGCTCCCTCCCCTGCAAGGGACTGTACCGTGCTGGCTTTAGCACCCAGGCAGAGCAAATCCAGCCAGAGCTGGACTGGGGAAAGCGCTGAGCGTAAGACCAGTGCTTTTGGGAGACAGGAGCGAGCGCAGAGGCAGGGAATGGGAGCCCCTAGGGGAGAGCCGGGGCCAGGTTATGTGTCCACTGGAAACTAATGAAGCAAACTGAGCTTTACTTGCCCTCTCACCAGGAGAAAGCAAGAAAAGGCTGAATGTGAGTTTTCGACCAACAGCCGGGCAGGGAGAACAGACACAGCTCGCACCCTTTTCACGGGGCACAAAGGCTTCCCAGGGGGTCAGCTCAGATTCCTGGGTTACAGAGTCAGAGCGAGTATTTGTGTCCCAAACACACACACACATCCCAGCAGCGTCGGAAGGCAGCGCTGCCTGCCGCCCAGTTTAACTGGCGGCTCGCGGGGATGAGGGGCGCCCATCCCTGGAAATGTCAGATTATCCTTAACCACCAGAGGGTGCTCCCCATCTCAAAGACAAAGTCAATGTGACAGATGCACCCAGACAGCTGGAGGAGACTTCATTTCCAGCAATTGTGGAGTCTGAGCAAGGGAACTATTAGAAAATTAATAATAAGTAATAATTAACAGATCTGATCTGTGCCTCGCCTCTGCTTCCCCATCCCTCCTGGCCAGACAAAGTAAGGCTTTCTGTCCTGGTCAGCCTCTGCATCCTGCTCAATCAAATGACTTTCCTCTTGTTGGAGGTTAGATCACTTTTATTTTTTTCTCCTAGGTCATGGCTCCAGAGCAGCAAACAAACGTTTTTCCGTATGGCAGGTCTGTAAAGAATGAGACTCGGATTCGTCTGCCCCTGAGGAGGGTCAGAGCCACCCGCTCCGGTCCCAGGCAGATTTCGCAACGCCAAGGCCTGACCCTACCCCTGCACGGCCACTTTAGCACGGGGGCCACCAGCCTGGGTGTGCCCAGGTTCATTTTCCCCACTCTGTCCAAAGCTGGGTCTCTTGAGAGCAGAGTGCCCGCTCTGCAGAGATTCCTCAGGATGGTGTTTTCAAAACATCAGTTTAGGGGCACTGACTCTGTCAGTACAACACTGGTAGGGAAGGACTGTTAATGAAGTGCCCCCAGAGCCTCTCCTCCTTCTCTCAGGGAAGGGAAGCAGATCTGTGTGCCTGAGGTTGCACACCCAGAAGCTGTGCACCTGGTAACCCAGCACCTTCTCCTTTCTGCAGGTTAGAAGCAACACCCCAGCGCTGCATCGCACGTGGAGAACAGAGCAGCGAGGATTCAATCCTAATGGTTGCATCGCATCCCGAGATTCAGAAAAGAGAGCATTTCGAGCATGCCAGGGAGTATCAGGTGCCTATGCAGAGCAGACGAGTTCTGCTGACATGTCTGGCATAACAGCTGCTTGTCCCAGCCTCAGCTCACTCGGATGGCCCAGGTCTGCCTATCCCATGGGGAAACCAGCTCATGGTGATGGCTCCCACCCAGCACATGTGCTGCGCCTTGCTGCCTGACCACTGCAAGAACAGATTGTTACATTTTTTTTTAATTGCCCTTTTTCCTCTCTCCTTTGGGCAGGAGTGCCAGGTGCTGCCCGAGGGGATTTTTGTCAGAGTTCCTGCTCTCGGCTATCCTGGCATCACTTCCTGTTCTGTTCTTTTTTAACCATACAAAACATTTATCTCTTGAAACTATTAAAACTGAGCCATTAAACCACTGCACAAAGGACACTCATTCAGTCTCTTACACAGGTTAAAATGTGTTTGATAGGCTTGGCTTCATTTCCAGAATGAACGGTTATCTGCAGCACATGTGGGAACCGGTGCTTTCCAAGTCATCAACTGGCCAACAGGGATACTCCTCATCCCTGAGAGAGGGAGCGCATTCTGCAGCCTGAACAGGCCAAAGAATTATTCTTCCAGTATTTGAGATTGTGAATGGGGAAGAAAAGGGGAAAATATAAGAGGAAAAATGTTTTACGGTATGTTTCTTAGACATTTTCAATAGACAATTCTACTTCCTGCAAACAAAACATCCGGGTACATGTCACAGCTCTGTTTCTTTTACTATTCCTGACATTCTCCCTTGGAATTATAGCCAATATCAGACGTGCCATAGAAAGGTGAACCAGCATTTGGTTTGGACACTGATCATGCCAGCACCATTAACACTCAACTTCTCAACCTGATAGTTTTGAGCACTAGTCCATTACCACTACAGTTATTACATACTTGTTCCTAAACATTCACATAATCAATCATCAAAAGTGTGGTTATTTAAAATTAGGTATTTTGAGCGTTACATTTCTGCCTACTTTCACAAGGAGCTTAAGCTCTGCCATTCTTCCTCCACCCACTACAGCAAAGACTTTGAAAGTCCTTTCCCAGCCCAGTGACATCTCCTCTCTTGCATACTGCTGCGTGGGAAAGTTCCTGGGGGGGTTATTGTTTTAATTACTGCTAGCAGGTTGGAAGGTCTCAAACGTCCCCAATTCCTTCACTTCAGAACAGCAGCATCTGGGTGTCAGTTTTGCTCTTGAGAGCAAAATACGAGGTCTGCTCTGCCTTTCTCACTCACATGAATCTGCCCCTCCGTGGGGCTTACAACTTGTGGAATACATAAAATGAGCAGCTTTTGACTGCCTGCGATTAGCTGATCTGCAACTACACGGAACAGCAACGCTTAATCCAAATGGAGAGGCTGGGGTAACACCATCTTACAGCACATAAATCTGCAGAGCATGACAGGACCCGGGAAACAAAGACAAACAAAACCCCTGCACGTTAAACAGGGCAGACTACCAGTGAAGTCAAGACTTGGGAAGTGCCACAATCGCACCTCCTTGTGAGAAACACTCTTGGCCCTCACGCACATAGGCATTATTTTATAGCCTTTAATTACATGGTCACATTTTTTTCCACAGTACCCCATCTCAGCCTGCACTCAGAAGGGGTTGTTCCCGTGTAATGAGCAGCTATTTAAGATGCTGGTTCCTGCTCATTGTTCATTGTGTGGCCCCAGGCCTTATTTATCGTACATTATTCAAACCTGGCTCTAGAGATTTATTCATTTCCTTATATGTTTTTCTATGGGCTTATCATTACACTGCCCAAGAGCTTCACCAGACCAAGATCATGTATTTTCATGCAACTCTATGAGAGGAGAGGATATTTTTATGCCAAATTTATAGGTGAATGACTGAAGATCATATTAAAAGGTATTTGCTAATTTTGGGTGCCCAGTCTGAGACATTGACAGCCTGACTGATCTATGCATGTATAGCCCTTTGGGTTTAGTGGATTCTCATTCACTTCATTTGCAGCTGTGAGCACTCAGTGTTTCTGTAAAGTAGGTCCTTTGAGATCAAAAATGTCCCCTATAAAACAGATAGTGCACAATGAAATAACCACTGGCACAACAGCTGCTTCAAAAAACCTGAAAACTCTCCTATGGGAGTGGTCACAGAAAAGAAGTCAACTGGCAGGTCAGAATTTCATTGCCTCAGCCATAAAAGTTTCCCATTCTTTCCTGCAGTCCCTTGTCTCACTCCGTATACACCTGACATGAGGCGGGGGTCCTACAGACAATCTGTCTCACAGACCTTACTTAATATCTAGATTTCCACAACAGAAATATTAGTTTGCCTAACAAAAAAGAAAAAAAAAAAAGGAAAAAAAAATCACTTCGGTCTCTCTAATTTCATTCCTAGGTCACCAAGTTTATCACTTGGAAGGCCACAGATTTTTTTACAAACATCTACAAGAAGGAACAAGGTTGCAACGAGCAGGCTGGCTTGAGGTAGATAAGCCAAACCTCTTTCCACTTCTAGGTGACTCCAAACAATTCATAAGGAACACCTCACTGCAGGTACAAAAAAAAAAACAAAAACAAGAGTGTTAGCCTTTTAATGAGGCACAGCTCCCACCAAATTTTCTCATACTCTTTCAAAATCTTGAGCTGGAATTTTGGGAAACATGTTCTGCTCAATCAAGGATATCATCTATTACATTCACTACTCTAGTGGCTAGAGCAGCAAAAGTTCTTAGCTGTCCTTGATGAAGTTGAGAGCAGTGCCCATGGTCCTGACTTCCAGGACATTGTGCCTTGAGCACAAACCAATCTGACAGGCAATGCCTTCCAGATTTCATACGAAACACCTCCCAGGGAACTGGAAGTCCACATCCTTGGTGCACTGGGGTGTGGGAGAGCGTACGGAACGGCCGGAGTTGTAAGTAGGTAGGTCACAAAGTTAAAACTGTGAGACTTAATATCATTTGGATAACACAGATTTGTCTCCTCCTGCACCACGGGTGTGGTGATGGGGGAAGGCGAAGCGACAGCTCACAGGCACGTGCTGCTGCTCTGCGCCGCATGTTTGCACAACGGCGTGAGAGCGTGTCCCTTGGTGATGTTATTCACAGGCCTTGGCCGACAGTAAATAAGACGGTGGAGCTTGATTCATGAGGGATGACAGGAAATCTATAACGTGTGGGCTCTATAATCTGCTCGCTACCGCGTAGCAAAATGAAAACAACAGGCCAATTACCGAGTCCTTGCTGATCTCAAGCACATCCTCCAGATCTTGTTCTGCTCCGAGCAGCGGGAGTCTGTTGGCGCCGAGGGAAAGCAAGCGCTGGTACAGGCCATCTTCCACGCTGGGATGGCAACAGTATTTTGGAAGCACCAGACTACTTCACAGTGGCCACAAAGGCAGCCGAGACTGTGGCATCAACTGAAGGGCAAACTCCTGGAGAGTGACAGGCTGTTGAGCTCTGTTCACCAAAGCACCGCTCACGTGGACACGGGTTGCTGCTCTCCATCGCAGGCATCTCATGTGCCAAAGGGAGCAGCGATCCACCACGGTGGTCTGGCCCAACCACTTGGTGTGGTGGGGTCTGTGAACACCATTCCTCTGTGATAACACAAACCAATCAGGATGCAGCTCCACAAAACTACAAACAGGGCTCTGATCCATCAGGACACGGCAACTGGGTTACAGGTGGTGTCCAAAACCCACCTGAAGGGGAAGAAGACAAAAGCCGGAGGGAGATGTGTATTCTGGGGCCAGAGAGAAGAGGGGTGGGCTGAAGATACGATCGACAGCAGGTGGAGAGCTGGTCCACAAGAGAGCAGGGAGGAAGCCCACGAAAGCAGCAGCCACAGAACAAACTGCTCTCGTACCACCGATGCCGAGGACACTGGCAAAGACAGAAGGTTTCTTTTGGCCAAAACAGCGATGGTGGCAGTGGGAGGGAGGAGAGCTGCCAATTCCAGACAGGAGACAGAAATAATTTTGCTTCCTATTGTGCACTGTCAGAAACCCCACAGGGCTGCCCAAGGCTGGGAAAGCCCAGGACAGCTCAGCAGAGGATCCTGGCAGCTTTGAGGAGACAGTTCTCTCAGCTTTCTCTAACCAGACTTACACATTTCATTCCTTGTGTCTCTGGCCCTTACCACTTCGCACCTTTCAGAGCTATCAAGGAAAGGGGTGAGGGGAACTGCTCCCACTCTGGCAACAGGTAAAGAACGTGGCAGGATGGGGAGGGAGGAACAATTTCCCCTCGCTCCCTGGCAAAGGCTTCTTTGCTGAGCGTAGGCTCTGGGGACTGCCGTCCTTTCCCAGCTTCCCACCACCACCATCTCTGCTGCCACCTCCCCTCCCTCGCTATCTGTCAGTAAACAGTAATTAAAGAAGTTGCCTGCTTGATAAAGCTCCCGCCTGCCCTCACACAGTGCTGCCCTCTCGGACGTGTCTAATTAAAATCCTGATGAGAAGATGAAGAAATCCCAGCAGCTGGGAGTCTGCTGACTCTCCCTGCGCTCGGCCTCTTCATTACTGACGACGAGGAGGCAGAGAGATATAAAGGACCCCGGGAAATGCTCCGGCAGACCAATCGATACAGCCTTTTGTGGGACGTGAGGGTCCGCTCAGGACTGCCTTTTGAACTGGCTGGATAATGAGGATGCTGGAGCGTGGCTCCCTGCGGGGGGTTGGTGGGGCTGGACACCCCCAGGAGTTCTGCTGCTGCTGCTCGGGGGAACGGCACCCCCAGCTCCTGCAGCTTGGCAGCCACTTACACCCTAAAGTGAATTCATACAGCGGTAAGAGCTGGGGTGTTAGCTCAGCATCCCCCCACCCCCAAGCTCCAGAAATCATCACTTGCAGGGCCAGAATACTGTCAAACCCCTAACCACTCCATCCTTCCCAGGCAAATACAGCGTGCACGTCTCTACCTACAACGCAAAGAGCCGAGAACCTACACAAACCTTCCCCAAATGAGACCAGCACCGCACAGCACGTGCACGCTGTTGTGTTTACATGGGTGTTTTTTTGATGGGAATGGTGTGTTTTCACGGCTCTCCCCCAGCATTTTGCGCTAAGGTGAAATTCTTGGCATGGACAAAATGGAACAGCAACGGTTTGCAGGAAGCGCACAGCAACATCGTCATCGTGAATCACCCTAACTATATTTAGACACACTTCGCTTCATGCAAATCCATCCACTAAATGGCTTTATTCTGGTGTTTTGTTTTTCTGATATGCGATCAGCCTTACATGGAAACAAGCCCATTTTCACTGGCATTTGCAAGTCCATTTTCACTGAACCCGCGTTCATCCTAAACACCAGAAATCTCATTGCTTTTAGGTTCAAGATGAAAGAAATAGCAGAGAGAGGGAAGTAGATCCATACTTTCTAAAGTTTGAAAGCGCATCTCAGGCACCTGCCTCCTTGTGCCTTTTGAGCAAATGCACCGGAGGGACAGTCTGGGAATTAGGACCCTGTGGAAGAGGGGGAGTTTTAGCTTTACAACATTTCTAGGTACATGGTTGCAAATACCAGTGCACCCTGTATGTGCGCGAGGGAAATGCATGAGCCACGCGTGGAGTCAGTAAGAGAGTGAGCTTTTATCTGTCTGAGTTCACACCTCCTGCTTCACAAACCACTACTGCTCAGACAAGCAGCGGCAGCCCAGCAAGGGTTGGTGCTCTTCTCAGAGTCCCAGCTTAGTCCTTGAGACCTAGTTTATTCAATAAAGATTCAGTTGTCTTCTTTCACGCTCCCCCAATATTAATTACTTTTCCAGACTTAAAAAAAAAAAATAAAGGCTTGAAAAAAATGTATTTCCTAAAAGTATAAAAATACCTCTATTTTTTATTTTCCAAACTGTCATAATCCTGCCCCACTGTCCACTTTGTCATCCCAGGCCTAAAGACAAACTAAGTAACAAGTCATTCCTGAACTGGTTTCATACTGAGTTAAACTTGCCAAAGCATCTCAAAACAAATAGTCCATAGCAAAATATAACCAGGAACAGCAAGAAGTGATCAACCAAATGCAGAAGCAATGGACTTAATGGTGAAAGCTCAGGAGTGCTCCTGGGAAAGGGCTTTGGAAAGTCCCCTGGAAAAGACAAGTGAAGCAGGAGCACTGCTGCTGGGAAGTTCACAGCCCCTCTTGGCCCCATGGCCTCCCTTGGCAAAAGATGCTGCTGTACAGAAGAAGGCAGCCGCTCTCCATGCCATCCCAGCCTGTCCCAGTACCTGTGCTTGATGGAATGACACATTGCTGCAGCAGCTAATAAATAGAAGTAATTTGATTAGCTTTCCCTAACTAGCGATAAGATCCTGACAAACCCTTTTTAATGCGTTTCTGGAGCAGGATGAAATTGTTTCATTTGGCGAGCAGGGCCCCACGGGAGTTGCCTCCAAGCTCCTTTAGTGAGAGGTAAAAATATGCCAATCATTAATGAGGGGAGAATTACGGAGACTTTAATGCAATCAGAAAAGAGGAGCCCTGAGGCAGCTGGGGAATAAAACCTGCCCTTAAATCAGAGGCAGGCAGCCGGAGCATGGAAATAAAGGCATACACAAGCATGTACATGCACACAGGCGTACCTACCGCACACACAGACACCGTGCAGAGCTGCTGGAAATAACACTGGGCAGCAAACACCTATCTCAGCACTTGGGAAAAAAAATCGCAGCAAGCTCTATCCCTTTGGCAGCCCCCTCCCTCTGCCTGTTCAATCTCCACCCCTTCACACACACCCGTACGCACACACCAAATTGCAGTTTTCAACATTTCAAATCAAAGCCTTTTTGGTGGGGGAGGCATATGAGCTGCTTGAGTGTCAACCAGCAGCAGCAGAAGCAGCGAGGCGGCTTGGCCAAGTGGGAAGGTGCCTCTCCCAGGGCCAGACCTGGTGTGTGAAGACAGCAACATGTACAAACCCCTCGCTCTCTCCTCCAACCGTGGCACATACGCCAGGGGCAGCATCTCCCGGGGATGTTGAAAGCCAACTCCTCCCATCCTCTGCCTGTTCCCTGCTCAGCTACTTCAGTGAATTCCCTTCCTCAGGTGAAACAGCTCCTGCATGAATCATGTAACTTTTCTTCCTAAGCAAAATAGAAGTGTTTAAGCTGCTGGCAGGAGCTGGGGCAGACATGAGTGGCCTGGCTGGCTCTGATTTTGCAGATGTCTGTGCTCTTTTAAAAACTTGATCTTTGACAGAAAGTGTCCCATCTTCCTGCAGCGACACTCCAACCCCAGCCAGCACCGTACAGATGGCTGTGTCAGCACGGACCATCCCAGAAAACATTTAATGGGATGAAAACCAGGACATGAGTTTTCTCATGTCTCTTCCAGACTCCCCACCTTGTTTACTTAAAAATAATGAGCAAGAGTACTGGAATACCAAACACCAGCCACCTTTCCTCTGCCAGATACACAAAACATGATGCTACAAAGGCCTGACATGAAGCACTGCAGCCCTTATCCCTAGTTTGGGTTACCACTGACAACTCAACAGCTGCTGAGAACTCCAAGAGGAAACCCAGGACTTACTTCTAGTCTTAATATACACTTAAGGGGCTACGAGACAAGTATTTCTTCTTCCCAGAACTGCGTTCTAGAGAGAGTATCTGTGGCACCCCTGCCCTCTGCTAGATGGAATGACTGTCCTGCTTGGCGTACACTCGAAGTCCCGCGTTGATAACGGTAAGCTGCTACTTCTTCTGCCACAGAGATCTACCAGACACCCCTGCCACAAAAAGGCTGTGCTTCTGCACCATATTCTCACACACACTAGACAACTGTGGGATTGAAACACTGGTGTAAGTGACTTTTAGCCAGTTAACCCCATGGATAAAGCACTTACACAGTCACAAAGACAGACTAAAAGAAGAAGGACAAGTAAAGAGGGACCTGTCCTGAGGCATGGAGCTTGAAGCCCAGCAGGTAAGTGAGGGTACATAGCTGACGTGTTCTCAAACGTGTACCAAGCACAGAGCTGCATGTTCTGCTGCTAAATGATCACAATATATGTAGCCCCAGGTAAGGGTGGGGAGGGGGGGGCTTCATGTCCCTCAACAGCAACTCCTCCTGGCTGCTTGAACCGTGCGATGACAGGCTCCTAAGGAAGCACAGAAAAGCTCTCTGTGGCTGTAAGTTCAGAATGGAAAGCACCTCAGAGGGTAAAACACACCTCTAGGGTTCTCCCCAATTCTCTTAAACTCTATGTCGCTAAGACTGAAGGAAACAAAGAAGTCTTGCTGTTGGGCACATCACACGGCCAGACTACATTGCCCTTCAAAGTCAGAGAAATCACTTTACAGAAGCACCAACAAGTGCGAAGATCCTACCACGGAAACCATTAAGACTGCAAAAACTAAGTCACAGCAAATTCAGTATGGTCACAGCACAACGCTGCCTAACATCTAAAAATCATGTAAGTGCCTTTTTTGGATCAGGACCAGTTTTGATCCAAAGCTCCAGTCGAATTCAGTGATTTCTTCTGGTCAAGAGCTTTAGGCTATTCAAGACAGTTACTAGACTGCACCCCTGGATTCATTTCAAGCATGGATCCAGGTTTTGCTGTGGTCAGAGCCCAGCCCGGTTTGTGGTGGCTCTCAGGCATGGCAGCTTTGTGCAACTGCCTCCTCCGAACAGCAGGCAGAGCTTCGGGACAGTGTCACGCTCTGGCTCCCCATGCAAACCTGCCTTGCTGCAAACAACTCCTGCTCGGTCTAGTTTGTTAGGATTAAAAATGCACATCACCCAGCAAGGCCTTGGAGTGGAACCCAGCTGGAAATTGGATCATTAATATTCCTTCTCATGCCCATTGCCACAATTTCTTACCTCTCCACAAACACTTGCTAGCAATGCAACAATTTAGGGTCTTAGACTAAAAGTGAAGTCGAAAATCTGCCTGTTGCTACTCCAATTCATCCACCTTTGCCCATACCCTGGCACCCCATCAACCTCATGCCAGTATACTATATATCAGATGTCTTTCAGCCCTTTGATCCGCCTGTTCCCAATTTAGCTACCAAAATATCTAAGATCAGGAAAGAGATTCAAGATTATCCTCATTCCTGATCAGCAGGAAAATAATTTGCTTGAAGAGTCCAGATGCTTTCGTGACTCTAACTCTTGGTTGCCACACTTCCCACACAGCTCAAGTACTCTCAAAAGGCTGGAGGGGTAAAAGCAAACCAAGGATAGGACACATGACATATTGGAGAATCCCACAAAGGTACTAATGGGGATATTTCCATTTCTAGCAGACAAGATTACCTACCTACACGAGCTTTCCTCAACTATGTGCTGCTACTGCTGCAACTCTTGAACTGGGCAAACTGGGAGAGATGTGCAATTCCCCCATCACTGCTACAATAACCCTTCAACAAAAAGGATCCATAAGCATTGAAATGGCAGAGGACACAGAGCAAGCGACAGAAATCCCTGCTCAGTAGTCATTCTATGCACTCATTGGCATGTTTGAACCTTCCTCCCCATCTGTGTTTACATTAGACAGCAAGAAGGACAACACAGATCACAGAAAAATAAAAATCAGAGGCCATATTTTCTCTTGGGACTCAAGCACCACCACTGTGGACTGCTCATGCACATTGGTACCGGGCAGAGGAAGTTAGTTCTTACTTGTCAACTCATTGAGCTGACATTCCTTTGGCTGCAGGCAGCACAGCCTCCAAGGTCTGGCTGAGAGGTGGAGAAACCTGCTAGACAGCAACTAGCACAGGGCAGTTGGGAAAACAGCACTGGTCAGAAGAATCAGGACAACGCCAGATGTAAATTCTGCTCCAGACACCTATTAATTCTCCATTGTCTCATTTAACTATCCCAAAAACATCTGCTCCTGGTAAGCATTTGGCATCTTAGGGGGCTAAACTCTTTGGAAATCAAAGGATCTGATCCGTATTGTTGAAATGCCCGTCAGGCTGAGGACTTGCTCCATGTGCCTCTCCATAGTACAAAACCAACACAAATAGCTCCAGAACGAAGCACACACTAATGCAGTGGCATCGTTTATTGTTAAACTGCTCTGCCATCGTTTATTGTTAAACTGCTCTGCCACACACAAAGGTGTACGATTGGCACTTGGTCTTTGACATCACTGTTTCTTTAGTTTTATTTTGTGTCAGAAATAACAATTTTCAGGAGAAAAAAAACCCCTTTGTCAGTAATTTTGCATAGCTACACTACCAGCCATCTCAGTGCAGAAACACGACCACTGACAGCCTCAGAGTGATGGGCTCAATGAACATGCACAGCAGTTACAGCTCAAAGGAATTTGGAGAAGGAGCTATCCTATCAGTCAGCTAGAGTAGCCAAGACCCTGTCACACCAATCTGAGACAAGCACAAAGAAACAAACACAAAAAGAGAACCGAGGGGCTGGTAATACACGACTGATCTTACCTACTTAAAATACATAACCATTTCAAAAACAAAACCCGAATAAACTTACTGTGCCACACCACAGACATTTTCCTCCAAGGAAGAGGAAGTAACCATCACCACTGCTCCTTCAGCAGCTCCAGCAGTTGGTGGCACCTCAGCCCGGTGGCCTGTTCGCAAGGGCAGAGCCTTGAATGCTCACAGAAGCCAACAGAGCTCCAGCAGGTCCCAGCTGCAGCTCACATGAAGACACGTAAGTGATTAAAGGTATTTTAAAGAGACAATAGATAGGAGCAAAGCTCTGCCACGGGATTTGCCAGCTTCTGGCTCCCCCAAAGAAATACAATGTGCATCTCCACTCCAGGACTGGTAACTCCTCATGCATCACTGAAAGCCATAAACTGCTAGGTGTGGGCAGCTCAGTGTTTCAACCTTATCACCGTGCTCAAGCGTCAGCTTTTCCTACCTGGACTACGAGGCAATCCCCATGACGAGAGTCTTCCTCATCCACCAAGCCACAGCCCCCTCAGCACTCCTGGGACAAAGTTACCTGCCTTTCCAGAGGGTCCCTTCTGTGAACATGACAAGGGCAGAGCGGAGGGGTCCTCTCAGCGGTCTTGCTCAGGGAGTGCTGGCTGCCATGCCACAAATTAATATAATCCTCAAATTATTTAGGGGGGGACAGACAGAAAAAATCTTGACTAGTTTCTCCTTTCCTGCCAATTGTTCCCACCTTCTACCTCAATTCTGGCTGGATTCCCCCTTCCCCCTGTCCTCAGCTAGCACCGCCAGGCTCAGTCCTCCTCACCCTAGCCCCCCCTCCCCAAGGACAAGCAAAGTTATTACAATAATGAATTAGCCAGGCTGCTTACTGCTGCCAGTGGCGAAGGCAATTATCCCACTCCACGTCCCCAGCCACCGCTCAGCTCCCTCATAAAGAGAGGCTTTTGGGGCCGCTTTGTGCTTTGATTGGAAATGAAGAGATTGCTAATTAGGGAACCCCTGCTGGGATCAGGCTGGCAGGAACAATGGTGGAACGGACGGAGCACGCGTCCATTTATGGGGTGGGGGGGCGAGAAGAGAGAAATGTGAGCTCCTCCGTAATGCAGTGCGTCCTCCGCTCACGCCATAAACAACAGGGCGGACAATTTTATAGAGCTTTTCACCTTTTAAAGCATGCTAATTTGTTTATAGGAAGTGATAATTCGGTGTGTGTTTGCCTAGGTCAATGCCTGTAGTTTCTGTGTACAGTGTGGATTGATGCACGCGAGCAGCACACGCGCACTCGCGTCCAGAGGCAGTTTCTTAAAGAGCGTACCTACAACCAAGGGTGTGTTTCTTGTCACTCACTGGGCAGCACACATCAATCCTGCAGGAACAGGGAAGGATGCTTAGGAAAGCCTGCTGAGGAGTATTAAAGCAGAATTTTAATGCCCGAATTCACAAATCGCCAAAGTTGCAAATGACTTACCAAATTAGTCGGTTCACCTGAGGCTTGCCCAGCAACCCCTTCCACTGCTTTGCCCAAGTGCTTTAAATGACAAGTGGACTTCCAGGAGAAGAAATTTCACCATTAATGCAACATTTTCTTAAATTCATCCTGAAATTTCTTCTTAATTCAATCCTTCCAACAGTCCAGGTGACCAGGGCAGGGGTCACAGGAGCTAAATTTACAGGAGCTGAATTCATCTCTCTCAGGTGGTGAATTTTGCACTAAAAAATTGGGAAAGATCTCCCTGGTAGTGCACAAGCACACACAGACAGCTTGATAAAACTGTAGCAACAGCCTTTATAGCACACTCTTGTTTTGAGCTCTCGTCACTTTTAACTCTTGTCAAAGAAAAAACTACCTCCCTCAAAAGATCAACGTGAAAATCATACCACTTATTTATAAAAATAGTCTGTCAACAAAATCCAATGCCTCACTTTTTTGTGTAATGTTGATAGAGAGCAGCTGGAACCTATCCTGCATTGCTCAGTTAACCAAGAAATTCCATGAGGAAAGCACACAAGCACCGTTTTAAAACTGAAAGTGCAGTTTTCAACCACATATTTGACTTGCCATGCAGAAAATTTGCATACTGGTGATTACTACACACCAGGTGACTTAAGTAACCTAAAGTAAATCTCAGTTTTTAAGCTTGAATATTTACATTTTGGAATTCCCTTGCAGATCCTGAAGTAGCTGGATATCCAAGTGTGCTTTTCCCTGAAAATGTTTTCAGCAAAGCACAAGTCTTAACAGAAAGTGAGCACTAAAGGGTGGTAACAAAGCCGTACTGAAAATGACTTTCAAATTCACAGGCTGTTTCTCCCTGCTGTTTGCTCACCTCTGGTGTTTATATCCTTCAAACAGTTGCAGGTAGTTTTCATGTTTCCTTCTTAGTCATCACTTAACCAAGCTCCGCATAGTTAGCTCTTTTGATCTTCCTTCATAAAAACAATCCCTCCAGCTCTGTTACCAGTTTTGTTGTTCTTCTCTTGCTACCTTCCAAGTTTCCCCTGAATTTTTTGCTGCTTAGTGCCCAGAGCTGAAAGTCTCACCAGAGCAGTACCCAGCAAGAACGCTCCTCGTTGCTTCACGGTATCCTGCCTGCAGAGAACACAACTGAGCCTCATCAAAAGGCCAGCACCGGCAGCCTGCCCGCTTTGTCCCCTATCCACTCTGTCGGGCTACGATGCCATCTCCGCTCGGACTTGCACATCCCTACCGTTCCCTCGTGCTTGCTCATTCTGGTCTCCGCTGTGTCCCACTCACATCACCTGATGGGGATGTTTCCCCTCGTGTAGGTAGGGTCTGAAAGGAAAGCCTTCTGCTAGAGCCATGCTTAGGGTTGGTTTAGGTGGCTGAAAACCCTGTAGTTACACACACAACCTCTGACCACTTAAAAGCAAGGAAATATCTACCCAACAACACCAAGGACCAAATTTTAACGTGGCATACAATGACAGAGCTCCTTTAGTTTCGCCACAGGTGTATCAATTTCCACCTTCTGAGAATCTGTTTCCATAAATCTTCGCCTGTCCATATCACAAACAATCACATTATTGAAAGCAAGTACCAAGAAGGGCATATTTCACTCCAGCAGCTGCAATACTGATGCACAAAGCCCAGTTACCTTGATTTCATAATCCAAGTATTTTCTTTTTATTTATTTTTTTTTCTTATTTTCTTTATAGTGAATGTACAAGCAAATCAATATACCTACCAACTGCTTCTGGAATTCTTCAGCAAAGCACTTAAAATTGCTCTCTTGATAATCAAACTCTAAATGAATAGAAGAGGAATAAAATTCACGGTAAAATTATGATGTACAGGCCACCTACATCCGAGACTGATGAATGGGTGTCATTATGACATCCATTCACAGGGGCTGATTTTGATCAGCCTTAATATCCTGGCAAAGGGGGATGAAAGGAGGAGGCCTTCTCATGGCATTACAACAAGCAGGTCAGGAGGAGACACTGGAATATAATTCAGCGTTCCAAAATCTTGCAAGAGAGAAGAAAGTCCATTCCCTCTCAGATGGACCTTCTCATTCCCCTACCAACAGGTTCCTATTTCTAGCCCCATGTGAGACACTCTCTTTCAGAGAGGAACTTCCTTTAGGTAACTGTTTTTAATGTCCATTTCTGTGCAAAATGGGAAGAAGTATGTATGTTGAAGCATCCAAGCCAAGATTTCTTTCCCAAATTCTTCCTGGAGTAGCACAACTACATTCTGCCACACACTGTATGGACAAAACCCAAAGGCTTTTAGAGCATATTGAGTTTCTTTCTCTGGAAGATTTATTATATTTATTTAGAAATTACTAATGAAAGAATCATGTCTCTTCCTCCTCTCTGCAGAAGCATAGATTTTCCTTTAGTTTGGCACAAATAACATAGGTATGCTACATTCAAAAAGCATAAAACTACATTGTTCTTGCTTATTTGTTTCTTTTAGGAGTTCAGCTTTTACAAATTTGATTATAGAAAAAAAAGGAAGTCTCTTTACACAGGCTACAGAATCTTTTTAATCCACCCCTGTTGCTGGAAGGAGATCACACCACCCTTCCCGTGCAGGCCATGTTTGTCTTGCCTCCTCCTCCACACGTTTGTACAGCTCAGCTTGAGGAGCTAATCTGGATTAAAAAATGCCATAAAGGTTGGTTTAACTGAAACTGACCACAAGCAGGATTCCTATAAGTCCAGGTGTACAGGAACACCTGTACGTGACCCATCACCCCCACATTACAGCAGTTGTGAAAGTTGTGAAACCATCAGCAATGTCAAATGGTTTCTTAAAAGCACTCAGATCTGGGGTATTTTTCTTTGAAAACTTCCCCTTTTTGTGTAGGTAAATGATGACATGGTTGAGACAGAATGAGATGGGAAGACATAAATTACTGAACTGAAAAGCCTGGCGCTGTCAAACTAATACCTGCTTGAAACAAAGTCTGTCCAGTGAGAGATCTGAGAAGCATAATAAATTTAATTCCAAGAATAGGCTAAGGGGTGACCTGATCTAATTGTAAGTGGGGGAAAATTTAATAGCGGAAAGTTCTTTAATCTAGCTTTAAAAGGATGTAAGACAAGACTATTCCTGGTATCCAAAACTAGACAAATTTCATTTAGCAATAAAGACATTTTTAAAGAGCGGGAGCTGGCCACTGGGACAGCTTGCCATGAGGAGTGCTGGATCATCTGTCAAAAAGTCTTTCTATCAAGGTTGTGCGTCTCTCTAGAAGATGCTGATGTTGAGAAGCTGCCCAGATAAGTGCAGGAGTTACTGAGTGGATTTTAATGGCTCCTGCTATGCAGTTAGGCCTAGAGCATCGGAGTGGTAGGTCTGCCTGAAAATCTGGTTAGATTCCTTGTGGTTCTTTAAGAATTGCAGAAAGCAAGACAAATGTGTACCAAGCAAGGCTGGCCCAGATCATAGGTACAGGACTTGCCAGATGGTAACCTCTTGGAAAAAGACCACCTACGGGCTTGAGAGATAATGCCCTCCTACCCACAAAGAACCAAAAGAACCACAAAGAACCACCTCCTACCACAAAGAACCTTGCACTCTGGCCTACAAAATGGGTTTAAGACAAAGAAAGGAATCACTAAACTCAAAGCGTAAAAAATCTTCTCAACAGAATGACAATAATTATATAGCAGAACAAAAGACTGATGCAAGGTTGTAGCAGGTGGAAAAAGAAACAACAAACACAGAGCTCACTGGAGGCAAGGAAAATTTAGAGACAGGACTTGCATCCAAAGAGTATTGAAGAGTGGAAACAGTGAGGAAGGAACTGAGCAACATGGGAGAGCACAAGGGAGGAAAAAAAAATAAGAAATAATTTAAATTGAATAACCAAGAAAACTTCTGTCATAGCAGAAAGGATTGAGCTGTGGAACTGTCACCCCAGAAGTGAACAGGGATAAAAGAAAACTATGCAAACAAAGCAAATCAAATGGAAGAAATAGAATCGCATAACCCAAGAAGCTGTTCCCGCTTTTGACTGCTGCGATTCCACAACCTGGAATAGCTGGCAAACTTAGGAAAGGTGTAGCTGCCATCAAGAAATATCCATAGCAAATGGAGGACTGACACCTGCCCCCAACTCAGGAGCTTGTTACTGATAGTTTTCCATGCCCAGAAAAGACTATAGGCTTCCCTTGTAAGAGACATTTAAGCATGACAGTATTTTTCCTTCCCTAATGAGAGGAGAAGGAAGTGAAGGAGGTCAGAGTCCTGTAGACCTCTCTGCACTCCCTGTGGTCTAGTTTAGGAGACTTAAAAGGATTTAGATTAACTGCGGTGGCTTTGCTGATTATACACAGAGAGGAAAATGACCCCATGTGGTAAGTGTTTCCAGGACAGCTGCTCCATTGGTGAAATGCTGCTGCATTCCAAAAATAAACTCCTACAGTTGAATTAGCAGCTCAAGTCCTCTCTCCACAGAAACACGCCTTTACCAAAGTTCTGGCACTTCCCAGATGAACGGGAAACCAGCAGCATAAATTTCTGATTGGCTGCTTTGAAACAGAAAACAGTACAAAAAGAAGTCTGTACGATTATCAAATCCGTCTCTGTAGTCACATAATTGCCCCACATCATTGATGTGCTCAAAACAAAAAAGCTACATTGGGAATATTTCTGTCTAGGATGGAGAGCTAAAACTAGAATGGTTCTCCAGGCCTCCTGGGAGTTTTTCAGGTCTGAGTGCTTATCAGGCCTTCAGTCTAAGAGATTTTGGGTTGGATTCCCATATGGGTCAGGACCTACCCATGGGAAGTACTGAAGAAACATGCAAAAGATTGCAACCTGTATTTGAAGCAAGACAGGAGGCACTGTCACCCCTTGCCTGCCTCTCTTCTAGCTCCCAAAAAGTAATGCAGAGCTGTTCTCTCACTACAAAGAGGAATTCTGGGCCATGAAAGTAAGTTTGCATAGATTTGCATAGAAGCCCCAAGGAGATATTTATTTACTGAAAACACATTAAGCAGCAAAACTAAACGAGACAGCTCCCAAGTTTACACAGGTTTACAAGTTTACAAATGGCTACAGTGGGGGAGGCTCATGGAATCATAAGGAAAAAAACCCCAAACACCAAGGTGCAGTTTTCAACAGGTAACAGGACACTTTTCATAGAATCATAGGATGTTAGGGGTTGGAAGGGATCTCAAGAGATCATCGAGTCCAACCCCCCTGCCGGAGCAGGATCACCCAGGGCAGGCCACATAGGAATAGATCCAGGTGGGTTTGGAAAGTCTCCAGAAAAGGAGACTCCACCACCTCTCTGGGCAGCCTGTTCCAGGCTCTGTCCCCCTCACAGGAAAGAAGTTTCTCTTCATGTTGAGGTGAAACCTCCTATGTTCTAGCTTGTACCCGTTACTGCTTGTCCTATTACAAGGCACGACAGAAAAGAGCTTGGCCCCTTCTGCTTGACCCCCGCCCCTCAGATATTTATAGACATCAATAAAATCCCCTCTCAGCCTTTTCTTCTTCAGACTAAACAGCCCCAGGTCTCTCAGCCTTTCCTCATAGGAGAGATGTTCCAGTCCCTTCATCATCCTCGTAGCCTCCGTTGGACTCTCTCCAGTAGGTCCCTGTCTCTCTTGAACTGGGGAGCCCACAACCGGCTACAGTATTCCAGATGTGGTCTCACCGGGGCAGAGTAGAGGGGGAGGAGAATCTCCCTCAACTTGCTGGACACAGTTTTCTTAATGCCCCCCAGGAGACCATTGGCCCTGTTGGCCCCAAGGGCCCATTGCTGTCCCGTGGAGAATTTACTATCTACTAGGACTCCGAGGTCTTTCCCCATGGAACTGCTTTCCAGCAGACCCCCAATCTGTACTTGTGCCTGATGTTATTACTCCCCAGATGCAGGACTCTACACTTGTCCTTACTGAATTTCATGAGGTTCACCTTTACCCAGCTCTCCAGCCTGTCCAGTTCTCACTGGATGGCAGCACAGCTCTGGTGTCTCCGCCACCCCTCCCAGTTTTGTATCATCAGCGAACTTGCTGAGGGTCCCCTCTATTGCCTCATCCAGGTCGTTGATGAAGATACTGAACAAAACTGGAACCTGTCCTGATCCCTGGGGAACACCATTGGCCACAGGCCTCCAAACTTGACTCTGTGCTACGGATCACAACCCTCTGAACTCTGTTGTTGAGCCAGTTTTCAATCCACCTCCAGTACTCTGAGCTCACAGGGTAAGTGTTGTACAAGAAGCAGGCTGCTCCCTATGACCACTGCAGGCTCTTCACCTTGCTGCACCTTTGCAGACCTCAGTATCTGAGCAACCTGTGGCTTAGGCAAGTACAAACGTACTTGCCACTGAGAAAGCCACGCGTTCCATAAATTCCTTAATAGCTTTTTTGAATCCATCCATAACTTTGCCTCTGAACGATGCAGAGGCCAATGAATCCCACAGTTTCACTTGTGTTATGTGAAAAAAAACCAAAAAACAACTTCCTTTGGTTTATTTAAAGCACTTGTTTTAAAGAGAAAAGGATGACTACAGCATTGGAAAAACGAGGGAAAGCACACATGCAAGTCTAGAGATACTGGGAACAGGGAGCAGAGCTCTCTTCTTAGGTAACAAAGTGGAGATGCTAATTTTGCAAAGCAAAGAATTAAGCAGGTTTTACATAGAAAGATAAAGGCCTGTGCTCTTTTTTTTTCTGTTATCTTTTAGTTAATTGCACAGCAAGTAAAGCCACCTGTTCTCTAAACAAGCCACACTTGCAGCAGTACATCACCACAGATTCCTCTGTCGGTTACCCTCATCTTTCTTCCAGCCACAGATTTCTTGGCTGACCCTACCCCCTGGTAGTCTCTGGTCTGAAATCAGATGGAAGCTCCTCCAGGCAGAAGCTGCCTTGTAGTGAAACGCAGCGGCCCCAGCAGCAGGGAATGTGTCACGATACAAACAACGAGGGCAAAATGGAAGCAACAGCCAAAGCTGCCAGTACAACTTATAGCCATAGTCTGAGAGCTAGTTAAAAAGAAGTGGAGCAGTCACAGCATGAGATTTATTAAGTAGTAGGTAATGATTTTACATTACATAATACACAATGTTGCATACTATATTAAACCCAGTATTATGAGCCTCAAATGTTCAACTGCTGATCAAGTCCCAAAATAAACATAATTATATTCTATATGATACATTGGTAGTTATTCTTATCATCCTTTTTTTTTTTTAGAAAAAAAAAAAGATAGTTTGCATTGCTTTTTAGTTGTTCCCTGAAACCTTGTGTTCTAGACGCTTTTCTTCTTTTAAAACAAAACTGATCTTTTTCTCGCTATTTGCTTTCACATGGTGGAAGCTTCAAGTGCAGCCATAAAGTTGTTGGCAACATCAAAGAGTATGAAGTATAGAAATTATATATAGGGTAATTAAATGACTCTGTAAGTTATTTGCGTATCTCTATATATAAGCTGGCCTGACTTAATAAAGGAGCGTTTCACAATAGCTTTTTGGCCCTCCTGGCTTTGTGCAAGATTTTACAATACCCTTCAAATGGTCCTAAGCTTTCCTGGCCTTCTGACCTGGGCAATGGGAAGCTGCAGAGACCTGCCTGAGATTTCTCAAAACACAACACCACATCCAGAAGGAGAGAGGGTGCAAAGCACGTACAAGTACAAAGCAGAGAGAAAAAGAGATGGGGAGCACGGTGAACAAGCTGCTCTTTTCTTTCTACAGGTGAGAGCCCACATCTTGTGGTTATCAGCAATGGTCCTAGCCAGCGGTGTGAGCTAAGTGCAGCTCATCAGCTGACTGCAACTGATGCCTCAGGGTGAACAGTGTGAGGGTTTCCACAGCCCACAAGGACAGCTGAGAACCCAGAGAAAGGCAGGAGAGTATTCCCACAACCTCACCCCTCACAGGCCTGTGGCTGCAGAAGCACCCAACAGATACATCCTTCGGGCTGACATGCTGTGCTTTTTGGACACGGTGCAGCCGAGCAGACAAAAAGCACTGCTCCTCCAGCAGCCCCCAGGGCAAGGGGGTGTTTCTCCCACTTGCCACCCTGAGGCCAGAAAGAAATGCCTGACTTCTCAGGGCGGGTTTGGAGCTTGCAGTGCAAAGCAGGTAGGATGTTTCATCATCCACCCCCCATCAGTCTACAGAGGTGCCTCAGAGTTATCACTGGGCTCACAGGATGGAAAGTGCTCAACCACCCTGTTTCAACTCGCAAGCCAGACCAAACAGAGGATGGCTGACAATTGGCCAGAAAGGTGGAGGGAGGGAAAAGGCTGGGAGAGATGGTCATCCTGTGACATGAGAGCCTGAGACTTCACAGAATGCTACAGACCAAGCCACTGCCACCACAGACTCAGGATAGTAACTCACAACCTACCATCTGCGGCCAATCTCTGCAAAGCCCTATAAAGCAGCACCGCTTGCCGAGCCACCTCTCTGAACATGCACCTCTCCCTGGGAGCAGACAGGCAAGAGGGAAACTCAACACATGTCTAGCACGGGTTTTTTCTGGATGGGTTAGCAAGAGAACAGCTCTTCCTTTGCACTGTCCTAGGTAAACAGAGGATGTTGCTGGTACAAAGTGCCTCAAAGTGGCAGGAACAGCATTATCACTTCAGTGCTGTTTCCTGAAGGATCAATAAGCCAAGACAATCAATTCTTCTGGCTAGTCCTTATTCCCCAGGAGAAACTGTGGCTCTTACTCATTGCCCCCACCATTTAACCCTTCACAAACATAGCAGCAGCCCCATTAATTCTGTCCTTCTTAAATACACATTCCATGAGCCCATGTGCCAGAAGAGACTACAGAGCTGGAGGGAAAGCAGCCAGGTGAACATGGTATTGGGGAGATGTGAAGCCGATTACTTCAGCGCAGCGACAACACATCTATATACTGCCCTTTGAGTACATGGAGGCATCCTTGCACCTGATAGAGGATCCCAAAGAAACCATGGCTCTCCATCCCCCACTACCTCTCTGTGCAGGGAGTTCAGGGTGCTCCTAGAGCTGACACTCAGAGGAGTGGCTGCATGGGCAGTAGATGGCACGAGCAGTCCCTACACAGAGTCACAAGAGTAGAATCTATTTAGGGACACACAGAATTCAAGTTTTAGCCTTAGACTGCACAGAGGGTCTGTCAGAGCAAGAATTAAAGAGTAACAGTGAAACAAACAGCTCGGTAGAGAGATTGCCCACAAATACACTTTAGCTGTATGCAGAAGTTTCCACCTACAAAGTGGTAAGGGTTGGGACAGGCTTATAGAACAACTTTGAAGCAAAGCATTAGAGAGGCTGTGAATGCAAGGAATCCTTTCCTAAATTCTGTTTTGCTCAAAAAAAAAAATTAAAAAAAATCCTTGCTGTCCTCCCCCATGCCAAGACAGCATTAGCCAGTGGCTATAACTTGAGCACTGCTCTCAGTGCTATAGACTGTAGGTCCAAAAAGCACGACCGAAAAACGTGGTACTCACATGAGCTCTTCACCAATCTACGTGAGTTCACATCACCAACAGAGAAAGGTTGAAATCCCCTCTACTAGGCCATGGGGACATGGTACAACAGGGAAGAACTTCTTATTTAAAAGGAAGCAGTAGAAAGAGCTGCAAATGAGAGTAACTGCAATTTTTTAAAAGCCCGGGAGACCTGGGGGAAAAGAAAGGCCTGAGGATGGAGAACAAAGCAAACAGAAATAAATCTGGCAAGACTGGTGGCAAATGTACCCTCTCTTCTCACCCAGAAAGCCACCCTTCAGGTCCTGTGAGCTTTAGAGGGATGTCTGTTTCGGTGCACAGCTGCCAGACGTTCGCTCAGGCCTACTACAAAGAGGTGATCACGGGAGGCCAGGGAAACAAGAACTTCTGGAGCACATTTCCTGCTGATCCAGCAAACACAATTATGAAGAGAAAGAGAATCCATTCTGAGAGCAGCGTGAAACTCTTGTGAGCAGGATCATTCGCATCTCACATGGTTGAGGGAAAGGGCAGCGACTCCTTAATGAATAAAAATAGCCACTTATGCTTCTCTTTCATACATGCTGGGCATATGCTTTCCAGTATCCAAATAACAAGATTTAGTTGCAAGTTTTAGCTCATGAGAAAAGGTAACTTCCCCTAAAGACAGAGCACTTCTTCTAGAGGCTTTCAAGAGGCCTGAGCCTTTAAAACTCTTGTTAATTTCAAGTCATTGTGTCAACTAAACTGTGTGCTTTAAAGGTTTAAAGTCACAGTATTTCCTTCCCTGAAATTCCCACACCACCCTACGATCAGTTTTTTTAAGTACTTGTGGCATGCATAGAGGACAACAACACAGTACCTTTCTGTGTAGCTTGGGAAAAGTTGAAAAATCAGGTTTTAGTTCCCCAATTCTTCATAAAATCTATATACACCAGACGAAGGTGACCAAACTGCAGCCACCTTCAGAGTAAACAGCAGCAGGTCATTCATAGGACTCAGCACAGGGTGCGAAAGGACAGAAAGAGAGGGAATATTTTGCCTGAAAGGTCTGCTGGGGCAATCTGAGCATAAACTGCTAGGCCACAGCAGAATAGTGCAGGAGAGGCAAACAGAAAGGAGGGGATAGGAAGGAGAGGAAAGCAAGAAAAAAAACAAATGTTCTATGTTGTTCTGTAGAACACACCAGGCCTTAGCACCATAGAAGTCCTCTGCCTGCTGCAGGCAGGCCTGCTCTCTTCCAGCAATATCAGGCTCTACCCAAGCATGTACCATGAGCTCAGCACAAAAGCAACCCGGCATTAGTTTGGTCAATCGTTCCAACAACAGCAAATCCAGTTCTCCAACTCGACTGCTTGACACAAGACTCCAGCTAAACTGAAGAACAGAAAAAATACCTCATGTTCTGTAGACACCAGTCTACAGACACCAGTCTACAGAACAGAAGTAGAACAATTTAGATATTGGCCCATCCATATTTCTTCCCTTTTTTTTTTTTTTTAAGATAATGTTACCCAAGAGTTAAGTGAAACCAAAGATAGAAAACATCCAAAAAAATTAAATCGGGTCTTCCAGGCACTAATAATAAAAAGGCCACTCACCCTCCAATCCTTCTCTGTTAGAAGAGTATTTATTTGGAGCTTCTATCCGGCTGCTGCATGCACTGCATGTATCCTGCTTCACGAAAGAGCAGCCCTTTTGAAGCATCACTTGACTTTGTTTTAAATATCTTGCTACAGTTTCCATTTTAGCTCTGTGAGATGATTATTTTCTCTCACCAAACTCAAGTTTTACAGCAGTTGAAAATGCTGATGGCTTAACTGGTTTCTTTTTTTTTTTCTTCCCCTCTCCACAGCAGCCCTGAGGGGTTTTAACTCTTTCTGCAGCACTGAAATCCTGCTTTTGGAGTTCAATGTTTAACTCGCGCTGGGAGACTCATAAATATTCGGAGTCACTCTCTCCCTCTCTGTTTGATTAGGAAATGAGCCTTTAACTCAATGTAATCCCCAAGCCATTAACAAAAAAGCCCTCAACAGCTCCACTATTAGAATTTCACTCCTAACCCACAGAGGATTGAATTAGATTAACATAACTACCCGCAATCTGAGTTTATTTTCTGTGCCAGATAGAAATGTGTCTTCAGGAAAGGAAAAGAAGAGAGCAGGAGAGCAAGCATAGCATAATGAAATGTAAAAATAGAGAGATGAGAAATAGGTGGACAGATGTACAGGTGAAGTGATAAAAGAGGTAAGAGAGAGCAAGAGAGAGCGAGAGCTACACGATCTTTAATAACTGGCTGCTGGCTTTGGGGGTTTTATTCAGAAGGCCCCTAAAAACACAGAATTGTTTCAAGAATAGTAGGGGTTTTTTTCTTGCTGGTGTTTGCTCCCTATTCTCAGGGATTTTCAGCAAGGCACCTGAGCAGCGTGCTGCACTCCAGACACCTGTGCAGCACATTTGGCACAGGCTTTATTTATAATTCCCAAGAGATGTCAGACCCAGCAATGCAAGGAGGGGCCTGAAGAAAACCGGCATGTCCACCATGACTTTGCTGTCAAAGAAACAAATAAACTGGGATGAAACACAAGATGTTTGTTGTTTGGGTTTTTAAGGATTGAAAAAAACAAAACAAAAAAACAAAAACAAACTCAACAATTCAACTATGCAACAGCCCTGTGACAAACTACACTGCGTGGGATACGTCAGTTGATAGGTGCTTGGTCCACAACACCTGAAACATTAGCGAAGCAGAAACTAAATAACAAAGGCTTTCTTCCACATAATGCATCAAAGTCTTCCCTCCCATCACAAATAACTTCCAAATAAAAGTGGTCCCACAAACCATCGACTTGGTTATTTTTTCCCAAATGCTGCAATCAAAAGATAATGAAGTGAAAAGACCCACATTCGGCTGAAAGAGAAGGAAGGTCCAGCAATTGTGGGGACACAATTATTGAATAGGCCAAACAAATTCTTAAGTCTAAATCCGTTCTAGTTTTCTACTGGGAGGACTTCTTTGGGAGTGCTTGGGTTTCTTCAAAAGTGCACAGAAAATGAGTTTTTGCAGTAATTCCCAAGCATGGTCACGCTGATATTTTTGTTTGTGTAGGGAAGAGAAAGATTCAACTTTTATTTTTTTCAAGCACTAAGATGTCTGTTGGTTTTCAGTTTTTAAGGGGACCTCAGACCAGCTATCTGATAGATTCTTTGTTAGTTACAGAGTCAGCAATATTGCTTCTTTAATGCCTTTCAAAAAAAAAAAAAATCTTCTTTCCCTTTACGACACAATAACATTACACTGTCACAGAGAGTCCATGAATGTAATATCATTCCAAAACAAACAGAAAAGGGACTTCAATAATTCAAATACATTCATTTTTTTTTTTTTTAATAAAGCAAAAAGCCTTAATAATCAAAATGAAGCTTCCTATGATGATAATGGTCAGGCTGCCGGTTTTGTTTTATGTGGGGGGAGGGGAGCTTCAGAACAAGCGGTGTAATGATCACTTTGGCCATTATTTGTATATGTAAATTCAAAGTGTATATCCTAAAAGCCTTCCCTATGTCTAGAATTTTAGCTGAAAGATTGAGTGTTTGTATCCCTAGTCATAAACTTCGAAAGACTAAAATTGTGGTGAGTATTTTTTGTTCCTAGAACTTCAGTTAAAAACTTTGAGTATTATAAAATACACATCAAAGAAATGCAAAATGAAGAGCAAGACTGTTTGTCACCTTTCTACAGTCAGTCTGAGCAATTCAGCTATTACTGTATTTTTTACGACCTGACAATTTAACTGTGAGACAGTTCTGGTTTTATGATTCTGTTTTTGTTAAATACTTGTTCCTCAAAATTATTTTGTTTAGCTTCATTTTGCTTGCTGTTTCTTTAAAAAAATGGTAATTGTGGAGGGAAAAAGTTTTTATAGCATATGTATAAGGAGAAATTTATACTAGAAAACTTAACATATTGAAATTAAAATTTGTAATATTGGCATTTTGGGGGACAGACATAAACACAAGAAATCAAGGAAATCTTTCTGTACTTAAATCTGAACATAAAACCTAAAATTTGTAAAAGATATAACCCAAACCTCTGAGGCAGAAGTATGAAACAACAAAAAGTGTTTTAACAAAAAATGTGATGCTACAAGCTACTAATAAAAAAAAAACAAACACAATTTCTGACTCCTTATTGTCTTCCCTCTCATCATATTTCTGTTTAAAAAATTCTCCAAAAATATATCATGGTTCAAATATTTTCCATTTTGGCTGCTTTAAAGCAAACAGATGAGAGAGCAAGTTCCTCCTTTGATTGCCACCGCACCGACTTCTCAAAGACTTGCACCCCTCTTTTGTCACTGAGGAGACTTCAGTTGTGTTGGGACTTTTAAAATTAAAGAAACATCAACTGTTCAATGGTAAATGCATTCAACAAAAGCAAAATTTCATTTCTCCTCCCTGCTAAAAGAAGGTTTCACATGAAGCTGGGGGTGTGTGTGGTTTGGTTTTGGTTTTTTTTAATAGAGGGAAGGGTGTCACTTGGTTCTTTTAAGACAGGACTGCTGAAGTTTCCAGGTTTGCCTTTAGCAGCCTGGGATAAATAGCACCTGTCCTTGGTAAGCCCTTAAGCAGAGCTACGTTATACATTGACCTTTTTGGAATGCCAGCAAACCTGACCCTTTCTCGTCCCAAAACAAAACTGTTTCACTCAAACTTTCATTTCCCTATTTCCAGAGGAAAAAGCCACTCTCAATTAGCAAAACCACCCGATTTCTACAAAGTTCTCAACCAACTCCTCTCCTTATGGGTCACATTGACCTTCCTTAGACAGTGTGAAAACAGAAAAAAAAAAAAATAAAAAAAATTATTACCTTCAACCGTAGTGAGATTCTGCCATAATTTTTAGCCCAGATAAAAAGATTGGTGCAGAGCAACGTTTGGATCCAAAAAAGAAAAAAATCTTAAACCAAAAAAATCCCCCTCAGAAATGCAATAAAAGGTAGAAGTTCGCTACTTACATGCTGCAGGCTGAGAGATGAAGCTGGAGGCTGGAGTAGAATTTCCCTTGCCCTCAGGTGCTTCTAATTGCTGATTAAATATCTTTTGGTTCCGCCTGCACCAGCCGACAGTCCCCTCTGCGTCTCTGCCTCTCTTTGTGCCTAGGACACAGTACTCCGAGTCCCAACCTATAAATAGATCCCAGCTCTGTGATTGATATAACAGGCAGCTGACAAAAAAAAAAAAAAAAAAAAAA